>JAJDMY020000687.1:0-18011 GCA_022345705.2 Sabuloglossum arenarium | reverse complement strand
TTCGTCTACCATGATTGCCACAAAGTTGTCGCAGGCAGTGGTGGTAGTTTTATGAGGCAGAGAATATTCTAGAACTGCGACGGAATTTTCCGTGGTCAACCTAGCGGTAGTGGTCAACCTAGCGGTGAACTACTTTACCTCGTAACCATGGGGTGGATCTCAGGCGCGGAGACCAAACTGGACCACGAATCCTTTTGCAAAATAAGGCATGAGTACCCTGGAAGTGGAGACTGGGTTTTGATGCACGAGAAGGTCCAGAATTGGAGAGAGGCTGATACGCCCGTGTCGTCAATCTTATGGCTGAATGGAATTCCGGGAGCAGGTACGGGAAAATTGCCCCCTGTTATTGAGGAATGTCTCAGCCACCGGAACATGCTGACAGTGGTTAGGCAAGACAATCCTTGCCTCTGTGATCATCGATGACTGTATGCGCGACCAGTCCTTCATCACCAGCTATTTCTATTGCAAGAGTGACGACCCGGAGAAAATCACTTGCACCTCAATTTTCAAAGGTCTATTGAGCCAGCTTTTGACCCGGTGCCGCGAACTAATCCCATACTTCCACGACAAGCATTTATCCAGTGGTGAACTAATCCTAAGCTCACCGACTCTGGCGAAGCGGCTTGTGGAGCTGTTTTGCCATAAAATCCAGAAGCAATACATCATCATCGACGGGCTAGATGAGTGCGACCTCACCGAACGAAAGCTGGTGCTGTCGTTTTTCACGGACATGGTGGATCGCTGTGATATGTACCAGCCAGGGAAGCTTCGCGTTCTCTTCGTCAGCCAAGACTTCCCCGACATCAAAAACGCCCTCCTATCGGCCACTGTCGCCTCACTGAGACCCTCGGACAATGAAAAGGATATTAGAGCATACGTGAGGGACTGGACTGGGAGGATCGAGCGGGAATTTGAGCTGAATAGTGATCAGGTCGACTACATCAATGATTCAACTTGTTACAGAGCTAAAGGTAAATACGATCGTTGAATTGAGCGCGAAAATGGCTAAACCTTCCCCACAGGCATGTTCTTGTTCGCGAAGTTGGTGATGCATAATCTGTTCGAGCAGCCCAGCAAACAGGAACTTCTGGAAGAGATTAAGGCGTACAGATTCCCGCGAGGTCTCGATGAAGCGTGAGTTATGTTGAGAGTTAATTATTGCTTGTTTTGCCATCTTGTCCCTTTGCACCACCTCAAAATATATCTGTCGTACCGAGCCGGGACTGAGGGTCAGCTTTGTTAAGGAGATGAGTTGGTTTGAAGCCCCGGTTTACCTCCACCAATCCCAACAGATCTTTTAATTCCAAGGTGAATATGTGCAAGCTAATTGTGCGTATAGTTACGAGAGGATCATGAGCCGTATCAAGCGAAATACCAGTCCTAAAAAGTGGGAGATTGCACAAAAACTCCTAGGCTGGATGGTCTGCGCCAGAAGGCCTCTCAAATGGCACGAGATTCAAGGGGCAGTCTCGATTGACGCTGTTGAGCAGACTATCGAGTTTGACGACCGGAAACTGCGAGTTCACATTCGAGATCTCTGTGGATCGCTGATCCAGGTGCTGCCAGGGGATCGAGTGGAGCTGGTTCACAACACCGCGAAATTGTGAGCCACAGGCCTCGGTCTACATGGAAAATTTTCATGCTAATCAGGTCATAGCTATATAAAATCTAGCGGTCACGTACGCGAAGCAACCGTGGAATGCAACCTGACTGCCCTATGCTTGCAATATCTCACCTTTGAGTGCTTTGAGATAGATATCGAAGAAGATAGACTGCGTCACTTCGCACTCAAAGGGTATTTCGCGTTCCAGGATTACGCGATTGCTAAATGGTTCCACCATTTCCATGCCATGATCCAGCTGGGGAAAGATCTTCTCTCGGGAGACAAAGACAGCCAGACGGCCTTGCAAGAAATTAAGGCTGCACTTGATGACTTTGCCAACAATTACCCGGAGGACATGTCGAGCGAGTCTGCTGTCAGCGACGTAGAACAAGACTGCGGAGCCTTCAGGAACTGCAGTTTCTACGAAAATCTACTGTCAATATGTAGCCATATTTACGGGCATCAGAACAAAGGCTTCGAAGCAAGGAACAATGTCAGCCTGAAAGTCCTCGGGGATGTTCTTACCCGCAACCGATCATTGATCGAATCCCTCCCCTCGCTGAACGGCCAAACGCAAGATCTCGACTCTTTCTATGGCGCGAAGCGCTACAAGTGCCCCAAACTTACCTGCTTCTATTTTCACGAGGGCTTCAAGGACGCCAAAAGCCGGGACGATCACATCAACCGCCACAACCGCCCGTTCAACTGCACGTTCCCAGACTGCTCAGTCGCCGAGTTCGGCTTCTCGTCGAACAAGGACCTCGAGAAGCACGTGCGCGTCTTCCACCCGGAGATAAGCGATCAGGCGAATTCGTTTGCGGTGGCGGCGACAGTGCCGGCGAAGACGCCGTGGGAGTGCCAGTTCTGTGATAAGAAGTTCACACGCGCTTTTCATCAGAGAAACCACATCCGTAGCCATAAAGGCGAGCGTCCACACGCCTGCCCAGAGTGTGGGAAGGCTTTCACGAGGATGAACGACTGCAAGAGGCATCAGAAAATACACGCAAGGCGCTAGTTAACTAGAAAGGGGAGGGGACGGATTTTGCGAGAACATGACTACAATATCGCTCTTGGTTTCAGGCACGGTAGATGGAAGGTATTCTACAAGGGACATGCGAGCGTGTCCGAGTTGCTCGTACTGTTGTCCGAGTTGCTCGTACTGTCGCAATTCAAGCCATGTCGGGCAGGAGCCCGTAATGCGGCTTCCGTTCTTGACACGGCGTTTTGGAGGTGGGGGGCGACGTGTTGTTAGTCGCAACTGACTTCGGGGCGAGGTATCCTAATCCCCAGAAAAGACCATTGCCCGTGCTCACTAGAAGGGAGTTTTCATATTCACCGCCCACTATTAAGCAAGGTAGTTCATCCCCTAACGCCCTCCCTCCTACTCGTGACGAGACTATGTCAATAAGGTCGGGTGCTTGGTGGGATGACGAGTTCAACTGCTATATCCTCGTCCTCCTCGAGGGCTAGATCACTAAGGCCAAAATCAAAAGATTTTTTCTTGCTTGCATCTTGAAACGCAGCCAGGCTGGCTTCTCAAGCCGATTGGTCCTTTTCAGGCGAAGTTCTAGGGGAGGAGGCTATTGCAGCACGAAGTATGTATCGAATAAATGACGTAATTTCAGACTCTTGTCCTTACTCCACTCGTAAAGTTGACTTTGCGAGACCTAGAAGTGAATTATCATCTTCGCGCAGGCATCATAAGGGGCAGGAGATTACATACCATGCTGTCATTATCTATTCTCCAAAATCGAAATTCATCACCATCTGTGCTTATGCCGTACACTACACTGCACCGGCCCTCTTGAAGCCTAGGTGCAAAACACCTACAAGTTTCTTAGCATCTAGATATTAGCGTCATAGTATATAACTCACTCATGTAGGCAAGGACTTGCCCAGCCGCTCCTCCAGTCAATCGACGGCGCTTTGCCTCCACTATTATAAGGTTTGTTCCCACAGACTGAGCGCTGTCGTACCACAAGGTATAATCCGCAACCCCACTCAACATCCTTGTCTGATTTTTGTATTTGACGGGGTATTTGAGCTCGGTCTCAAATTGGAGAGTGATCTGTGCCGGCCTGGATAGTGGCGTCGTGGGTCGTAATGCAGGGTCAGCTGAAGTTGCGATAGGTGGGGCATCAGCTGAAGCTGCGGCAGGTGGGGTATTTTCGACATGGCGAGACGCTTCTCCTCTGCGATGCAACACACCAGGATGTTATTTAGTCGGCATCGGGTATACGCTTAGTTCTCTGGTGATCCTTCCAAGACGAAATCGGCCTCTTTTTGAATGACAGCTATGGAGTTGTTAATGTAAGTAGAGATAGACGAGAGGAAATAGGAATGGCTTACAAAGAGCAGCTGGAGGGTCGTAAAGTTCATAGTGCTGCAGAGACCATCTCATACCGCGACCAACCTTTGTGAGGCCAAACATCTTCAATAGATACGTCATTGAATTCGACGGCGCTGGGAGCTACATGCTTTTGGTTGGAATGATAGGGCTTTCTGGAGTTGATCTGGTGGGGATTACTCACAGTAGATTCTGCTTCCTCGATCTTCGTGGTGTAGAATAATCACGGAGATTCTCCAAGACTTCATACGACGAAATCGCTTCTTCAGGTAGCAGAGCAAGTACATTCTGCTGTATCCACTTGTGAGGGATTGCTTTCATCTTCTTTGGGGCCATCCTGTGGTGATGGTCGTCAATTCGTTGAAAAAGTAATGGATCTGCGGTAGTTGAGGAATGTAGAAAGATGTTAGGCCCGCCTGTGAAAGCGCCAAGAACACGAGTGGGTGATTCGCATCCTCAGGCTTGGATATCAGCAGATTTTTGTTTGTGAGGACCAATCCACTACTACTGGAGAATTCTTCGGACGCGCAAGGTCTCCGACGCTACCAGAACCCATCTGGTCTGAAGACGAGCTTTCCCCACTTATTTTGACGATGGTCTTGGCAGGTTTGTGGCTAGTTATTCTAATATTGGAGAATCTGTGTGGCGTTTGAAACCCGACAAGTGAGGAGGGAGGAGTGACTTCAGTCGAGGCGAAGGAGGCGAGTGGGGAGTCCGGGCTACTATTGATTACTACGTAGTGCGTCCGAGGGCTTGGCAGGGACCGCGCGACCGACCACGCCGTGCACGAGAATACCAGCAAATTCCCCATCGGAGGAGGGGCCAGGCCACGTGCGCTGCAATGCCGGTGTGCGTATTCCGGTGGGGCGGACTGGGGAGACGAAACTCCGGGGCGGCTTGACGGGAATGCTTTGCGGACTTGCGGCTTGCGGCTTGCGGCTTGCGGCTTGCGGCTTGTGGCGATCCAGCGACGCTTTGGCCTTCTCCATTCCTGCGCCTTTCCTGTTCCTGGTGCGTTCCAGACCCGCAAGCCATTGTCCGCTCGCTCCCAATTCTCCAGTCCGATTGGGCCAGTCCTATGTCCCGGCCGTAGAATGTACAGTTGCTCAGGCAATGCTGGTCGGCCTTCTGCTTGGTCGCTGCTGGCCAGTGGCCGGGTGCGCTTAGGTAACCCACAATACCGGATGGTGGGGCCGAAGTCCATCGCAACGACGCTTCGGGTAACTATCAAAACAATGCGGATCGATTGCCTACTTAATGCTATCTTTCGGCGGGCCATGGACTGCTTTTTCACTTCATTACCTCATTCGCACTCCACAATTCGCACTTTTATCCCAAGATAACAACACTTAGTTGTATACGTATTCCCTTCTGCATACTCTACATACTCTGCATACGCGCTCTGCATACACGCCACTTCCATCTTTGAACCAGCAAGCTCTTCGTTACCGAACCAAACTCCAACAACATCATCAAACATGAGTGCTCCCAAGTCCAAGGAAGTCCCCACTGCTCGTCTAGACGACAAGGTTGCCATCATCACCGGATCCGGCCGCGGCATTGGTGCCGGTATCGCCCTTGAGCTTGCGAGACGTGGCGCAGACATCGTCGTCAACTACGCCAGCAGCGCTGCCGCTGCTCAGAAAGTCGTGAAGGAGATCGAGGGACTTGGCGTCAAGGCCATCGCCATCCAGGCCGACATCTCCAAGCCAGAAGAGATCACCAGGATGTTCAAGGAGACTATTCAGCATTTCGGTCACGTCGACATCGTTGTGTCCAACTCCGGCCGGGAAGCATTCTACGATGAGGACAAGGTCACCCCAGAGCAGTACGACCACGTCTTCGCTCTCAACACCCGTGCTCAGTTCTTCGTCGCCCAAGCCGGACACAAGTTCCTCTCCAACGGTGGCCGCATCGTCCTCATGTCATCCGTCGCTGCCTCCATGAAGGGTGTCAAGAACCATGCCTTGTACGCTGGCTCAAAGGCCGCCGTTGAGGGATTCACCCGCAGCTTTTGCGCTGACCTTGGTCACCGTGGCATCACCGTCAACGCTATTGCCCCTGGTGGCGTCAAGACCGACATGTACTCCGAAAACGCTTGGCACTACACTCCTGGTGCGGACCCGAGCTGGCCAGTTGAGAAGTTGGACGCGGGCTTGGCCAACTTCTGCCCACTCGGACGTGTCGGCCTGCCCATTGACATTGGCAGAGTTGTTGCCTTCCTTTGCAGTCAGGATGGTGAATGGATCAACGGTATGTGGTGCCTACCAGTCACTCGAGGCCCCCTTCAAGATCTCCATGCTAATATAGTCCAATACAGGCCAGATCCTCGGCCTCACTGGTGGCTCCCCAACTTAATGAGGGTATCTCACGGCTGAAATGTGCACGCGGCAATGCTGGTGCTAATGATAGAGTTATGTTCCTACTAGTATGCAGAGAATAGGCCAGCAAACAAAATTTCAATTTCAGTCAGATCTCGTTATCGATGTCTCATGTTATTAAAACATTCGTTGAGTGCATTAGTTGGGTTAGAAATTAAGAAACTTCGTTGCTGAACCTTCTCTTTTACCGAAAGCGCTCAGTTCTGCCTTCAGGCAAATATTTGAGCGGTGAATTCTTGAAGACTGACAGTTCTAACAGTGAGCGTGGTCATCAACTAACCCCCTCCACACCCTGTACTACGGCTTTTACTACGGCTGAATGCTGACGGGTCAAGCATTCAGGTTCTGATAACGAGCATTTGATTTAGATTAGCAGGTAGGATGTCAGTCAGAACGATTAACGGAGAGCCTCGCGCGAGAAAAGTGGCACCCCAGGGACAAAGTGGGTTCCACCCCACTAAGCGATAGCTGACTTAGGCGAGTCTTCAACTGAAGCGAGGCACCTCGCGGATGCGCTCCCGCCTAATACCACAAATGGTGTCACTGCACACTCCAAGGTGCGACATAGTAACCTGAATAGATCAAGATAAGGTAGTTTGCCTAAGGATGTGTTTTTGCTGCGGTTTGCCGTCATGCTTGGTTAAACTCCTAATTAGAAATAGGCGGGGGGTGTGGCTACACCATTTTATATAGGGAGAATTACTCGCATAGCACGATTTTTAATCTTAATTGCCCGCATAACACAATTTTACTTTAGGCAGTATAAGCATATGCCAACTGTAGTTCTATGCACACTTCGGATGTTTTTTTTCCCCTCCCAATATTTTATACAAGTACCTTAGAATGCGCCAACTTTAATTCCTGAGCAACTCAGTAGATTTCGTTGCATGTATAGAGATGCTCGACAGCAGCAATGTTCGGCCTGGCATGCTACCTGAGTAAGGCACCTCGCTTCAGTTAAGAATTCACCCAAGGCTGGGCTCTTGCTTAGTGAACTTGGAACCCCACCAAGTCCACTTCCTGTACGTACGATCTTGTCAGTGACGGTAGTCAAAGGAAAACTGAAGACAATAGAGTTCCTGTAACATATCAGAATTTACTTTGAGAGGCGGTTGGGTTGTGGTTGTTCTCGGGGCATGGCCAACAAACGGTAGAAATTCATGCTAGATTAGTAAATGTCGTGTGCTATCTGAGTAATTAAGATCAAAATTCGTGCTATACAAGTAAATCTCCCTTTTATATATTGTTACTGGAGCCTTGCGAGGCTACCCATCGACGTCAGCAAGCGCGGGTCCCCCACCAAACTCTGTCACAACTTTGCAGCAACACCAGGTACCAAGCACCTGAGATAATTAAATTCTGAAAAGTGCAAGCTTTTCGCTGCGCCTTATTTAGTTAGTGAACAATTCAGCTAAGAATTTCGATCCCGTGGGGTGGTGTTGTGGATCTAAACCTAAGCTCTATATGTTAAAATTAGAAATTTTAAAAAAATATAAGTATTTTAAGTAATAATTCAAGTAAAACTATGGGCCTCCCGCTAATATTGGTACTAAAAAATTACCAAATCCACCTATGGCGAATGGGAAATCCCCGCTCCTGTTGTCACTACAACCAATCAATTAGACCAACTTCACCGGGGGTTAAAGCTTGTTTAGGTGCATTGGCGCGCTTCTATAGAGCAAGCTGAGCTGCTACCTCGAAATGAAACCCCCACCAAAGCGATGGTGCGTTAGGCCAACCAATTAGCTGTCCGCTGCACCTCTTGGGAATCTGGTCGTACAGCCAAGTGCGAGTTTCAGGGACGCATGGTGGGTCGTGGTAATAGTGCATCATGTAGTTACCCCCAACAGGAGGGACCTAATCTGAGGGGACCGGTTGGCACTTATACTCATCTCGAGGAGATGGATGAACCATTTCCTTCGGAGGGAGGCATACGCATGTTTTGTGTCGCAATTCTGATCATGTCTCTTGATGTCGGCTTTCCCACTCTCACCTACTATAAACTGGCATATTTGTTACATGCTCGTGGTGCAGTTCGGTTCCATATTGGCCAATCGTACAGAGTAGGAGGTATAGTATGTTAAAATCCGTCTTGACATCACGTGTTTCTTTGTATTAGATAGCGGGCATCACCCACTCAATTCAAACTCTGTCAACTCCGTTTTACATAGTATCTCCTTCGGCGACCGGGATTTGCTGGCTCCCAATGAACTCGAACCGGTCAATGAATTATGCAATGGGAGATCGCCGTCGGAAGTATGGTGACTATCGCTAATAAGACTCTGGCAGCGGGCAATCATACCAGGTAGCAGGTTGCTGATACTCCAGGTTACATTAGCGCTATCGCCGTTTGACAGCATACAGAATCCACCGTGCTGATTCAGACGTCAGACGTCTTTGGAGGTCCATTAAAGCACCTGGACGGAGTTCGATAAAGTCGGTCACAGCTCTGGCTCAGACATCAGTGACTGACAATAAGCGTCTTCACTGAATCACATACATTTCCATCTCACGTGCTGCATTCCCGGGGCCAGCGGAGTTTCCCGAATCCTCAAAGTTTCTGCAACTGTTGCTATCGTATCGCGCAACTCCCTCCATTTTTGTATCCCGTTCTTGTAGGTGTTCTGGGGTGATGTATTATTGCATAACTCGATCATTGACGCGGCGTCATCCCCTTCTGGTCGGCCAACATCGTCATCATGGCCCGCTAATGCTGTGTGGGGTTGATTGCCTACACAGGTTGACTCTCCCTCACTCTGTTCTTCGTCCTTTGGTTTATTTTCTGGGCTGGATGCACGAACTGTTCAAGTCCCCGTCGTAGATCTTAAATGCATTTCTAGACACCAAAAACCCTTTGACATGCGTGAGAGCGAGGAGATCGCCTTGACCTGGATTTACAAAATCGCTCTCTTCTGAACTTGGATGTTCGATCTGTGGATCGTGTTGAAATGTCATGTGTCGCGGGCGGAACCCCCCGAGACTTTCCCGTGTGGGCGAATAGGAGCCAGCCGAATCGTGTGGCCCCTATTTGCCCAGCCCGATTCTTTAGCGGGCAGAAAATTCTTTTCTGCCTCTGTTCCGTCCTGTCACTTTGTTCTCACTTTCGTATCATCAATACTAGATTTGATTCCAACAGATCGCTTCGAGGTTTCCTGTCCGTGTTGCTTCGATAACCGGGCTCCTATTATCATTTTTTTGTTCCAGCCGTTTCTCCTTTGCCGGTTCAGGCGTCTGAAACTGTAGCTGTAGGAATCGTTCCAGTTGAGCGTTTTTGAAGGGTATCTGAGACTTCAACAGTTCCATCTGCTCCGCTTTTGTGGCGCTCGCTGGATCACATTACCTTCGAATAACGCTCGCAACAATTCCCGCACGAGAAAGGGTTAGACGAGCAGCCTGTTACTGTAGTAGATTATGAGCCTCGGCTTCCAAATCCTGAGAGTATTGAGGAGGCGGCGGAAGTTGTTTTCGAAGCGTTCTGCCCCAATCTTCTCGGACTTGATTGCGGCAGTGTACAAGGGCTTGAGCACGTCATCGTTAGCAAGCAATGCTACGAGCTCTTCCTCTGCCGAAACAAACTCTTTGATGGAAGACTGTGATGAAGACCCAACAAATGGGATAGAGAAAACTGATAGGGCATCTGATAATACCGGTGATCCCTCATGAACAGTAGGCGTCTGGTCACTGTTGGGCAGTTCGCGCTCATATGTTGGCTCTCAATCCTTCATGGCATTAAGCAAATCCTGTTCGAGATCGCCAGGATCTTGGGAATGATGAGTGGGTTCTGGCCGCTGCATGCTTGATTTGGGCGGCGTATCCCCCTCCGGATGGTAATCTAGGATATGCTGATCTAATCTCCGTTGCGAATGAAATCTTGGAATTGAGATACTGGAAGCAGGCGCACTGCACATCAGAGCAGTTGTCCGTGTGGTTTTCAGAAGTGCAGCAGGAATCTACCAGCGCATTCAAATTGTTGTCGAATCCGGAGTGACGTCTGCGTCAACAACAGTGGTCCTTGGCCTGGCTGGTAGTCGCCTAAGATAAGATGAATATTAATAGCTTGACGATAATGAATGGCCTGGACAGTAACTAGAGGGGAAAGTACTACCTGCAACGTTGAGCTGCCATGTGTCCACCTTCCGCAACCACTCGAAGACTTGCGGCCGCCGCTGTCGAAACGGTTCCAGGGCCACAGCACCCTCCCCAACTGACGGAGCGGTCTTATTGAAGTCCGAGTTGCCCCTTGCATCCGCGAATTTGAGGATTGAACGACAGAAGTCATCTGCTGAGGGTGATCCAGAGAAATTCATCCTTAACATGCTCTAGCCAAGGTGATTCCGCATAGGGATGCAGAACGGTCGTCGATGGCAGAGTCCTCGATATCGGGGTCGAAGCAGTTGAAGCAGAGGTACGACATGCAGACCCTTACCTCCCATGCCGGTCGACCCTACTCCCGACCATAGGAGTGGTCCCCAGGAAGCGAGACACTTTCAGGTTTTGGCAATTGCGCTCAATAACTGCTATGTAAGATGGACTATCTTCGTAATTTAAGAACAAAAATTCCTGCAGTAGTTGTGGTAGCGAGGCTGGCATCGCCACTCAATGACAACTGTACAACAATATCCTACCCAACATCCTGATTGCATCTGATATAGGGACAATTGATATACTCACGCCCTATTTGATAAGGAGGACGTGTGTGGAGTATGATACGCGAATGAAACGAATTCAATTAGCATGTTTTTCTGAATAGGGGTGCGGATTTCAAAAAAGTCATGCATAGACAGACAGCCCGCCGAGGAAAACCGGGGGAATCGTTATGCTGTTTAAGTTGCGAGTAGCGTTGTGGCTTGCAAGACAAAAATTAATCTTAGCGGGTGTGCTAAGTGAAACGAAGTGACCGAATGGGATTGTTTGGCTATCATAACCCGCCGCCAGCCAGGTACAGGAACCAATTAGTTACGCCTCCGCAGGAGTTTCTGGCTTTTTTCCATAGAGAAAATGTCTAAACACCAGGACAAAACAAATCAGCCTCTCCCCTCTTCACTCCCAAGAACGAATGGAGGACTTACATTTTGAAATACGAATGGATGCTGCGATCCTTGATATCGCCGCGGACCTGGGCAAGCAAGACTTCGATTCGGGCACGATCCCACTTGAGGACCCGGGTGAGGAGAGCGAGGGAGTAAGGTTCTAGTGCCTCGTATGTGGAGAGCGCGCCCCAAGAACCGAGCTCTTTCATGCGTTTGTCTTTGGGCCAGGTACCTATCGGCGACTAAGGGGATGTTTAGTTTATTAGAGGAGATGAAGGGGGGAGAAGTAATGCGGTGACTGAAGAATAAGGGTTTGTATACATACTTTATAAATATCATCTTGCACATCAACAAACCCCGCATTCTCCATCAACATCTTGAGCGATACTGCAGCATTCAACGGCCTTCCAATTTTCTCACTCGCCTCATCCAAATAACGTTGCCAAATATGCAACGCATGGTCCTCTGTCAATGACTTATCATCTGACGTCGAAAATACCTCCGGCTCACTCAGTTCCACCCACCCGCCAGGCTTGAGGTGAGTGTAGATCTGCCTCAGCAGTTTATCCATATTCCTGATGCTGCCTCCCATGGTCCTTGCGTGGATGAAGTCGAAAGAGTTGAGTGGAAAGGTCCAGTCCGACTCCGCGTCGTCGACCTCAAATTTCAGGTTTGAGGGGACCCTAATGCGAGGGAGAAAATGTGAGGTTCGATGATAGTAGGCTTCAAGCAGGGTATTTGGCTCACCATTTGGGTTGTATAGGACTCAAATCCGTGCCAATGACCTCGGCGCTCGGATACTCGCTATTTCCCGCCGAAATCACCCAGTCAGCCTCTCTCCTTTCTAAAGAAACGCCAATCCGAGGAAGCAAATCTTACTCTGCAAAATCTATCGCCCAGATCCCTTGAAGAAGAACAATGTAAGCAAGGAAGCGAGAAATTCACAATCATAACAAGTGATTGAAACGTACCTGTTCCAGTGCCAATGTCGAGAACTCTCTGCGGGTTTTTCGAGATTGGTGCGCGGAAAAGCTGCCCGCCTATGTTCAAACGGAATATATGATGGACCTGACAGTTAGTGGGCGGCGTCCTTATTCCGGGGAAGACGAATTGTTCATACCAAATCCAGTCGTTCTTGCTCGGCTTCGTCGTTGGGCTGGTGAGAGGGAATTAACAGGATGATTGCGATGTTGGGGATGGAAGATTCCTCACCAACAAATAGTTCCCCTTCCGGAAGGCATGGTATCTCCTCCCGTTCTCATACCTGTTTTCCCGTGAGTATCAAGGAAGGGTGGTGGATGTCGCGGAGAGGAAAGGGAAGCGACCGTACACGTAATCCCTGACGCTGGAGCTGAGAGACGTCGTATCGCTCAATCTATAAAACAAGGTCAGAATATAAACACACATCCATAGATGCCAACAGCCCATTGCATCGAAAGGAGGGGGAATACTCACGCATCGTCGCCGAGCGTAGAATCCGCTTCATCAGGCTAGTTATCCGCGGCGGGAAAAACAACTCTCAGCCACGGGAACAGCGCCCCAAATCCCCATCACGAATGAAATCCAATGCCTCACATGTTCGACCTCAATATGATCCCCCACATTGGGTGCTGGTAGGCTGGACGGAGGCACTGCCGGTCCCGCTTAAAACAATTGGAAGTGTCAGCCAACGTGTTACGCGAACGAAGAGCGAACCAACCTTCGGTGTTAGGCGGCATGACGGCGGGAGAAGCTTTGGGTCTCCAGACTTTGGTTGGTGGCAGGAAGTTCGAAAGGATTTATCGCGAAGAAGGATCAGATCAAGACGACGTTGCTCGGCTGTTGGACAAGATCGGAGCCGTGAGTGGGGTCAAGTATTTCTAGTGACGGAAAGCGAAGTTCCGCAGCGTACGGGCCACACCCTTATCGGCAGCATCCGCAGCGCCTGAGACACTGGGTTTGTGGGGAAGGAGAAGGGCGGGAGGAGTGCCGATTTGTGCGTTGTGCAGCGTGGAAGGCAAGAATGAACGGATGGAAGGCCAAGCTGTTGGGATAGCCTGGGTGGCGACCGTAACAGGATTGGACGGGACAATGGGACATCTGTCACATTCCATGTGGTTTGAATTGCTCTCCGGTCGGCATCTGCACGCTGGTTGGTAGGGTACGCGCACATGCTGGCTGCATGGCGATGATCCTACTGACCAAACTAACTGACCCCATGAGAGAGCGATGTGGCCAATGGGATTTCGGTAATCTTGCATAGTATATAGGGTGCAGTAGCACTGCTGGGCCGCATTGTCGGGTGGGTGTGCTGGAGTGCAACATGGTGTTCCAGCGGGCGGCCATCTCTACCCGAAAGATCAAGACAACGGTGGCCCCCCATGCACTTCGGCCGCGCAACCACTACTTCCGCAAAAGCCAAGGAGCGTCTCGAATGTTCTATTTCTCTGTGTGCTCTGTATGCGCGAATGTGTGGCTAGGAGTTGCTTTTGCTAACTGGTTGGGCGACCGGTATTTCCACGGGTCCAAACGGTACCGTGGTTGATCACCTGGCGCACAGTCCGACCTGGCGCACGATTTTCGCGATCAACAACGAGCTTTAAAAAAAGCTCTACAGCCACGCACAACTGATAAAATTGTCAGATTTTTTGCTGAAGTACTTTTTCAATACATGCGAAATTATTTATCTAATTTGTACTGTCACGATAGCGCTGTGGTAGGCGCAGTTGTCTCCCATGGCGATTCATAAGAGGTAGTACCTCTTCAACTTCTAACGCCAACACAACATCAATATCTTCCTTTTCTTTAATTTTTCTAGTCCTATCAGCCTTCTTTTCCTCTTTTCTGGCCCCTTTAGTCTCATTTTGGAGTTGCACGTTAGCCTGTTTTGCCATCTTGTCCTCTTCTTTTTCGCGTCTTTTTTTCTCTACTTCTTGCAATTTTACCTCTCTATTTAAAGCCCTTATTCTTTTTCTATCTTCTATTATTCGCCTCTTTTCTTCCTTCTCTTGCTGTCGCCGTATTTTTTCTTCCTCTTTGGCTGCTCTTGCATGTTGTGCAGCCTCTTCTTTTTCGGCTTGAAGCTCTCGTGCCCGTTGGACCTTATTCGGGCTATAAAAAATCGCACCGCCGTCCTGTGTCGAAGGAAGATCAAGTAGTAATGGTTTACTACGATTGCGTCGCTTTTGTTCGATAATCAAAGCCTTTTCCAATCCATTGCATCGTAATTTAAGAAGAATATTTTCGGTCGATAACGCCATCATCGTGTCATTGAGTTTTTGAGTTCTTTTGTCATAGACATCCGTAACAACCTTTTTCAAAAGCTTCTCAATGTGACGCCAATCTTCTGCCTTAAGAATAGACTTGTCTGATTCACTTGATAAAGGTCTTTCGTCTTCCTTTTTCATGAAACGCACTAGAACTCTCTCAGGCTCCCAAGGATGTAAGCCAGTTGCTGCCCACCCACTACAAATATTTTTCACCATAAAGGCTTTTTCCCAACTCTTCCAAAAGAGACGAAAGAAATCTCTCTTGGTTAAATGGCTAAATCCTTGGCAGTCGTGAAGAAATTGTTCCAATTCGAGACTATACGCTTGAGAAAGAGGACCAAATAAAGAAACATCTAAAGGTTGTAAAGTATGTGTTGAATGAGGTGGATAAAAAGCCAGGAGAATCTTATTTGCATCACAGTAGTTGATAAATCTCGTATTCACATGAGAACCATGGCTATCGAGAATTAGAAGTCGATATTTTCGTCTAGCTTTCTCTTTTGTCTGCCGATCGAATATCGTGGTAAGCCATGCATAACCAAGGTCATCATTCGTCCAGCCACTTGGTGAAGAAGCAAAAAAGCAATGGTGCTCATTGGGATTGAAGTCTTGAAGCCAAGTATCCTGAATATTTCCAGAAATAGCTTGATAAATAAGGCCTGGTGAAAGAGAAGTCCCATCCGCACAAATAGTTGCAATCGTAGTTATCCACTCACGATTTCCATCCTGGAGTTGTTGTTTGAGACCTCCTTGCTCATAGCGCTCTCGAGAGAAAATCCTCTTTGCTCTTGTTGTAATACCGATCAAAAAGCCTTTCTCATCCATGTTGTACATGTGTTCGGATTCAATCTTGTATTGCTCAATTTTTCTAGCTAAAAGCTCAAAATAAAGCGAATACTTGAAGGCAGAATCAGCTCTTTTCCGTGAGCGATCCATTCCAGTCGTGTAGCGTGAAATAAGCTCATCGTTATGAGCTTTTAGAAAGCGTGATGGCCACTGTTTTCCAGGCTCTTTTCCAGTAATTTCTTTTGCAAAGTTACGTAACATTGCATTTGAAGGAGGTAAGCCACGCTCGGTGAGATCATTGATCCACTTTATCAGTTGTGTAGCTTTCTGGTTGTTAAGGACTCGTTGGGATTCGTACTGGTAATCGTGGGACTGTTGTACGCCTCGATGTCTTTTCGAGAGTGTTGTCCGGTCAACACCATGTTTTTGTGCGACTTTCGTATAATTAATGCGTTCACCTTGCTTCAGCGATTTTAATTCTGCAAGAGCTGCCTCGATATCACCCATATTGGTGGAGTTGTGACAATATGAAGATTTTGGTAGTTCTGCGAAAATCGTGCGCCAGGTGGGACTGTGCGTCAGGTGATCAACCACGGTAACGCTACGGGCAAAAAATGATAATGCCACGGGTCCGCCTAATCCTAGCTAAACATAATGCGTAACTCCAGTTAAAACAATAGCCTAAGCACATGTTAATTTCGTTGCAGAAATTCAGCCCCGGTTTATTTGTAGGATCTGCCATTTCTGACATGTCGCGAAATACATCTACCCTCATTCGGCTTACTGCAGCTGGTCAACAGTTGACAAGCGTCTGACTCAGCAAGCTTAGATTTGGGCGGTTCTCTTCACTAGAATTAGGCACCTAGTTAACTGCAATTAGGCGAACCCGTGGCATTATCATTTTCGCCCGTGGCATTACCGTTTAGACCTGTGGAAATATCGGTCACCCTGTGGGTCGATGATCAGAGGGTCCGTCCGTGCGGGATCAAGCATGGACCACTCAGTAGTCCGTGCTCGGATTGTGGTTGAGTGATATGAAGTATTCTCCAGTAGTAGTAGTAGTAGTAGTAGTAGTAGTAGGGCTGGCAGCGCTGGCACGCTGAAACGACAGGCTGTCATGGCCTCTGCCAACCATCGGACTCTGGCGTTGCGACTGCGGGGCGAAACAGCTCAGAGAAACACGTGACATGCGGGGTAGTTGGAACAAATGTGTCACCATCGCAGCCGCTCAGGCTCTGCTCTTTCGGCATCTTCTGTTTGAGCGCAGTGCTAGTCCAAGTGTGTTATCACTGCTGCATTGCGCAGCCCGAACATCTTACAATGAGAGGCCTGTTGGATCACCTGGAAGGCGAGGTCGGATCCGCCGCTGAGGCCGCAGAAGTCAGTTTGAGGCTGCAAGGCTGGGCTCAAGCGGAGAGTGGACTAGTCGACTTTGGCATCAACAAGCGTGTCCCACTGGAGCACATCAGAGACCTAGGAAGTGGTGCCCATGGTGTTGTGGACGAAGTTCGTTGCCAAGGCGTGTTGGTTGCACGGAAGAAGATTTGTTACCGGAAGGAAGACTTCGCAAAAATTCGAAGAGAGCTCGATATCCACCGAAAGCTGAACGACAAGCACATTGTGAAGTTTGTTGGGTCGTACTCCCAAACCACCCCGTCCGGCAAATTGCTGGCGCTGTTGCTGTGGCCTGTGGCGGTCTGCGACTTCGTCGCCTTCTTCGAGGAGTACAGCGAGTTCCGAGGGCAAACCTCACCAATTTACCTGGCGTCTCTGGGACTGGACTTTACCGGCCAGGCTTCGATTGCCTATCTCAGAAGAATCTATGGATGCCTTGCCAATGCCATCCGGTTCCTCCATGACAACAAGATTCGGCACAAGGACCTCAAGCCTCAGAACATCCTCCTGAGTAAAGATGGTGTACGCGTCACCGACTTTGGGATATCTCACGACTTTCAAGACCTTTCTCGCAGCGTCACAGATTGCCTGGAGAGAGGCACTCCGAAATACTTTGCGCCAGAACTCGAGAACTGGGGAGAGCGCAGCCGACCAGCAGACATCTATTCCCTTGGCTGCATCTACGTGGAGATTACAACCGCCTTATGGGGTGAGACACTGAGAGCGTTCTGGGGAGACAAGTCCTTCCTCTATCGACAAGAACTAGGAAGGACGCAAGCGTGGTTGCGTGAATTGAAAACCAAAGCATCCCGAGCGCAGTTGAAAATTGACTCCCTCTTTCCTTTAATGGGAGGCATGCTCAACATCAACCCAGCGGCTCGTCCGGAGGTCGAAACTTCACCGGGAGCTTGACGAGGCTAAGTTGACGATTCGGGATCTTGAGAGAAGCAATACGAGATACAAGGACGACTACGAGATAATTTTTAAGAGCCTGGATTTAGCGAATACATCGGGGTCGCAACTCCAACGGGAGCTTGATGAGATGAAGAGAACAAGTGAAGAACTGCGGAAGGAGTTGGCAGAACTTGAGGTTGGCTCGGGGGACACCATTTCGTTACACGATTCTGGAAACACCAATTCGGGCGCGACGCACCAATTCGACTCACCGCCCTTTCGCCGATACACTGATGGCTTTTCCTATACCCCCGTCCTGCTCACATT
>JAJDMY020000686.1:0-18172 GCA_022345705.2 Sabuloglossum arenarium | reverse complement strand
GCGCATGTGCGAGTAGTCTCAGATTAAATCCACGCCATAACTGTGCTAGGCCATGCGGTGCAAGCTCATGCACAGCATCAATCGCCAAAAAAGTTCTGTTCACTGGGGTCCTTAATGGGGTCCTTAATGGGTTCCTCAATGGGGTCCCCAACGAGGTTCACAAAAAGTCCCAATCAGAAGACATTAGCTAGCAATTGGAATGCTCGATAAGAGCTGCCGTCGATCTTTGTGCAGGAGGGGTTGATATTTGCCGTACTCTAGCTTTGAATAACGCCACATACTAGCGCTTGAATCTTCAAGAAAATCTCAAGTGTCTGATAGATTTAGTCAGATATCACATCAGATTCACACCTGCTTCTGCCGCCTACTGTACGGTGCTATTCCCCTATGGAAATAAATCAAAGTTCCAGAAAGGGTTGCTGGCATGAATCGAGAAAACTAAAGATTCTTCTTTCTCTCGCAACGTCTACTCCGTAACCGTTCGTCGATATGGAAGCATGGTCGCCAATAAACCAGCCTCTCAAAAGATGACTTCATCTGACAAGTCAAAACCATATCCCCACTGCAGCAGCGCATGCACCATGCACTCTCTTCTCTATCTTTGCTGTTAACGGGCCCATCAAATGCCTCTCTAGAATGCATTAGGTAGACGAATGAACTTGGATATCTTAACTAGGGTTGCATCAGTGTACCTTTAATAACCTTGCATCTGCGTTACTGTGAAGTGGGGCGATGTTTTGCTGTGAAAAAATTATGGTTTTAAAGGAGGTCACCACCTCGAGCCTATACTGCCCCCTTATCCAAAGATCAACGTTAAGCCAAACAGTTATTTCTAGGCCATAAAAAAATGGTTGGAAACTCCCATTCAAAAACATATATTCTTTAACTAATTCAATTGTCAGTTCGAATCCGAATCCGAATCCGAATCCGAATCCGAATCCGAAACCAACCCTCCGAAGCTGGCTTACATCGCTCTCTGCTGTCTGCGACTAATCCAAATGAGCCTCCACTATCGACATAGCAAGGGGCTTACTAGTTCTATGAGGGACATTGCAGAACGAGAGGTCCAGGGCTGGATGTTGGCGGTGGATATTGTTAGCAGCAGTTCTTTTTGGGATGAAGCCGCACAGTACTTTCAGACTCTTCCGATGTTTCCAGAGGTCAAAGGAGACGATTTGAGATCAGAGGCTCTAGATTTGATATCGAGACTGCAGGGGCAATCAGAATCCAAGCCGAGGTCGAGCTTCTCAGGGGAGCAACGCCTCTTGAACCTCTGTTTCCCGTTCGAAGTCCATCCTGTTTTGCCAAAGTTTTCAGGGAACTGGTACAAGTGTGAAGAGAAACAGTTGGAGCAGTTGACAGACTGTTTCAATCTCAGTCCACTATTCCCGGATGGCGAGCAAACTGAAAGCAGTTCTGTGAAAGCTTGGCTGGAATATTTGGGAGAGATTATCGCTCAATGAAAGCATATCGATTTAAAAGTCATTTCTTTGAATGAACTGAATAATGTACACGGCCCCCAAAATACAAACATGAAACCTGAAACCGTGAGCCAATTTCTTGTACGCAGTACAAAGTAGAGTCTCTGGAGCTTTGTCAGCAAGAAAGACAACATGGATTTGTATACATAACCTGCATTTTTACCCAAACATTCTTTTGACTAGCCAACCAGTTATGCCGAGATTATCGCTTTTCTCATGAATTCCAGGTTCCTAACCCAATCACTACTTCTCCCATGTCACCCGTGCGGGCCTCACCCGCAGTCAGTGGTATGTAGGAAACACTCCCAGATCTATTCTAGCAAGTTGTTTAATCTCGCCTTGATGACTTCGTCAACAGTGTGTCCCGGAATAGCACATGCAGTAGTTCCACAGCAACAGTATCACCTCGATCTTAATAATCTTGAATAAGTGATAGCAATACCCTGGAATAGCCATTTCGCCAACTTGCCTGAAGATGATGTTAGCAGGTGAGTCTGGTGAGACAGATGGATAGGGGTGTGGAATTTGTAGGCTTTCTCCCAAGGCAATTCCACTAGCAGAATCATGGAGCAAGGAATTGGAAGTGTTTCTTGAGGGGCGGATTCGTACAGGCAGACTAAGCAGGCTGGGTCACTGGTCAGCTTTATACTAGCTGCCCTTAATCTAAATTCCACAGCTTGAAGCAGGCTTGACAATTTCCTTTAGAAACGCTATCTTATATTCGTAGACTTAATCTACAAGTGCACCGTCTGTAAAAATGACCAACAGCCTCAACGATTGCTCCATATCGGAATCAGCTCGAGCACCTACGGAACCCAGCGCTTTTCCCCAGGGGTTCCTGCCCTCTCACAGCCTCCTCTGACCCTACAACTTATCATTCGTCTCATCTTCCGGCGCCCAGCCGCTGACCCGCCAGACTGCTGCCCAAATGATCTGCCTAACCACTTTCAGCTCTTCCGTGTCACGAGGTGCATAAACCAGTAAGAACCCCGAGGGTACAAATCTGTTGCACCAGCCGCCTCTGGCAAGAGGGTGGCGCTCTCCCCAGCATTTCTCTAGCACCACACATGCGTCAGCAGGGTGCAAAGTCAGGTGTAGACTGCCGTCCGAGGAGTGTGCGTGGCAAATCTCGCCATTGCAAGTGTAATTGACTGGGTTGAG
Source organism: Sabuloglossum arenarium (assembly GCA_022345705.2). Taxonomy (NCBI): domain Eukaryota; kingdom Fungi; phylum Ascomycota; class Geoglossomycetes; order Geoglossales; family Geoglossaceae; genus Sabuloglossum; species Sabuloglossum arenarium. The sequence goes on along the minus strand of JAJDMY020000686.1, from coordinate 15,530 downwards.
AGAAAACAGGCCGGTTCCATGTTTCTCAAAGCAAGATGTGCCTAGAGCTAGCTGAGTGGCGTGCGTGGTGGCAAGAGCTTCGATGAGCTGAGAGAGTTCGTAGAAATTGGCCAGACTACCTTTTTGTGTGGGTTGTCTGTGCGGAGCAATACCAATGACTTTTGGGCGAGTCCCTGCACGTTTTGGCAGTCTTACAGCAAGCCCAGGTGTCAGGTACCCACTTTGCGGGTAGAGGGCTGCCGGGATAGGAGCAGGTTCATAAGGATTCCGCAATGCGAAGAGACGGAGGAATGTGATGCGTAGGTATCCGAGAAACGTGGAGGGCGCACCCCCTGGCCCAAGACTGAGGAATGAAGCGAAGTCTTTGTAGACAAGATAGAAGAGAGGAGCCAACAGGGTGAGGGCGAAGAGACAGACAGGGCTTAGGAGGTGAACGAAGAGGGTGTAGATGATGTGAGTATAGGAAGAAGAGATATGTTCGTGAGTGGCCATGGCAGAGGGAGCTAGAGATGCGACGGCCCTAGCACAGATGTCAATTGAAAAGATGGGAGGAGGAAGGGAAAACGTTTCTCTTTTATTTAAGAGCTTGGCCCTTTAGCCATGGGACAGAGAAATGTCTCAGGAAACAACGCTGTGAAATCTAACGAAGCTCCCCTCTGCAGTAATCAAATAACAAAGATGATACCCAATTTTAGAAGCTGAAATTCGAGCTAGCTCTAAAGTGAGTAAACGCAGGCGACTTGTCACAAAGCCTTAATAATTGTGCGAGATCCACCACCTCCACCAAAATTTTCCAGGTATCGGGAAGCTCCCCGCAACGAACGCCACAACCAAGACACATAACCAGGAGGCGTTGCTGCTATGTGAAGCAGTGTGAGGAAGGCCCTCTTATCGGATGATGTTTCGTAGAATCATCGATGCAAAGCCACCTTAGCGTCCCTATCAGAACAAAAAACTTGGACCTTAAATCTCTCCCGTTGGGTCAGTAGGGATCATTCATAAAAGCAGGATGTGTGCGGAGGTCCTCAGCAGCGAGGCCCCAGAAGTCTTCAAGTAAGATCGTTGGCCAATCCCAGTCCCGGTGAAGCAACGAATCAACGGCATTTCCAGAATAGGCGTCGTGCCGGGCGAGTAGGGGTAACACACAACAGCAAAAGAGATTCTAAGGAATGTTTAGTTTAGCCATATTGGCTCCGTTGTACTGTATTGCTTCTATCAATAAACAAGTCAGTTCCGTGAGGAGCGAATCTCTCACAAATTGGAGGTTCCTATCCGGAATGTAAACGACCCGTGGCCCCGGTCTTCCACAAATATGCCTTATGAGCGGTAGACTAGATTGTGCAGAAGCCTCCTGAGGAAGCACCGATTGCGCAACTGATAGCTCTGTAGAGTGATAGAGAAAAGAAAGAAGCGAATTTAAAAGCGATAGTCCTTTTGAGCCCTCGCAATCATTCTATCCAATAGGGGCGGTATCGGAACGACTGGTCTAGAGCCCCGATTTTCCTGTGCCATCTACCCGCCTTCAAATCGTGAAGGCAGCTGGCCACCAGACCAGCTTTGAACTCCGGTTGGTGTCATCCAAGACCCCTGCCTTTGAATATGCGGCACAGGCAGCCTACAAGATGGCCAGAGCCAAATCTTGGCTTCTTTTCTGCCATTACCCCTCATGCTCTATTCGGCATCAGACTAGTCTCGCCCGGATACGCTAGCAGAGGTGTAGACCTACAAATAAATTCATAAGCCGACTGCGTCATATGCATCAACTTGCGTATGCGGGCCACAGGCTTCCTGTAAGCCAAGTTATCTAATTAGAAGTTAGGCATTTAGGGATTTTCAACAGTAATGTCAACGAAATGCCTATAACAGCTGAGACACGGAGACGTATGAACTGTGACAGATAACGCACAGTTCTTGAGACCCCATTCCAGCCTGTACCATCCAAAGACGGCACACCAAAGCTAATTTGTGATTGCAGATGCAAGAATCTGTCAAAGACAGCGAAATCCTCCTCATTCGATATTCTACGTATTAGAAAGCGAACAAGATAAGATCAGTCGCTAGCTTTGCGGTCACGCAAATCCTTGAGTTCTGCATTGAGCTCCAGTTAATGACGGAACGACATGGTTTACGGGCCTACCTAGAAGAGATAGTGCCCATTGATGCTATCCATCTGGAATGGACCAATGACTGGTTGGAGTGAGAGGTACCATCTCTAGCTACCGAAGTGTTGGACCCCTTCGAGTCGTAGAGACGATAATCAAATCCGTCGAAACAGTAGATTATGGAGGCGCATGAACAGTGGCGTCTAGTCCTTCCCTAGATAGAAAGGAGCGTTAGCTAGCATTTCGTTGCTATATACGGAATAAATCAAAAGGAAAAGGGTCTGTTCTAACTCGTGCTTAAGGATTTTGGAGTGAAAACGTCACAAAATATTTATTTTTCTTACACTAGGAGCCTTAAGAGGGTGGACGCGGTGTCTTGAGCATGGACAATGCTACGATGGCGTTTCCTTGGATGGTTCCGTGTGATGCTGAATCCTACTGCATATGTATGCATCCATATTTATGTTAATTGGTCAGTATGGTACGGAATACTTACCCTGCAACCGCGCGCACGAAGCGACCAGGGCCTAAAGGAAGAATCTTCCGTTAAGCCCCTGTCAATTTATTAGTCCAAATGTAGGCTCAAGGATTTCGGTTCTAGGTGTCCAAAGGGCAAACAATTGCACTCCCTAAGGCGAACAGCTTTGTCGAAATCCTACTTCGTTCTTCAGATGCCCCAGAGGATGGGGAGTAACCTTTTATCGTTGGAGATAGAATTCCGTATCTGCAGCTAGATGAAACCTGTGCTCACACTTGTTCAAAGGATCGCCAAGCTTTCTTGAAGGTCCTAAGGAAGTTGGACGTGCTTTCACAAGATGAGGAGGTAGGACAGATTCAGAGTTGTTCCTTCAAAAGATTACTGCTGATGCTGACAGAAGTAGTTCATCGCTACATTCCAAAGAGCCATCGTTGATTCTCGCGAGCCAATCCTATATTTCTTCAAAGGTTCTGTCACCACTGAATCTGAGGATCGACTCCCCTTCGAATTCTTACTCTAAATCCATCCTGCCTGTAGAATCGCTAAATCTCGGTGGTAGGTACGCTGAAGGCGACAACGTGTTGAAGTTCTGTGATGTGACTGGGTTGAACCCCAGGTTTTGAATGGCTGGCCTTGCTGTAATGTAGAGTTTCGCAGACAGGCATCGATGAAGGGGTCGAGCTTGATTCGAACAAAGGACCCTGCGATGTGGTATTATCGCCAAAATACGAGAAAGGCGAATGAGGGATCGACTGAGACGGAGTTGTGCCAGCCATTTCAATATCTCCTTCGACGAATTCAGCTGGATGGCCAATATTTGGTGGCCTTTCGAGCTGTTCGTTCAATCGGTTTATATCTTGAGACGTACTGCATGTGCCGGTAAGTGAAGCCCGTTCGTGGGAGCTCAGTCCGTCATACCGGATTAGAGCGACTGTCACTTCTTGGTATTGCTGGGCCAAATTCACAAGGTTTGAATCTTTCTCAGCTAAGTACCAGATGAGTGCCTCGTAGTCCTGTTTCTTCAATTTGTAGTCCCATCTTAGACTGATGTTAGCAAGGTACTCTGAACAAACTGTAATGTACTTACATTGACTGGTGCACCCTCTCTCCAAGAAAGAATATAATTGAATCCTCGAGCTCGTCCGCCAAATGCTTATATCTCTTGCCAATCTTTAGTTCACAATCGAGTTTTTTCCGCTGCGCCTGGAATTTCTCTACGTCCAACCCATAATAATCTTTTACAAGTTGATCTCTGGCTAGAGATTTATTGCCATGCCCTGACAGATTTTTCTTCCCCTTAGACTTCTTTTCATAGGCATATTGATCTGTTGTCAATTCTAGGTCCCGAACAAACAATATCCTCAAAAGCCTTGTCCGGATTATTGAAACAGGGTCTGTGCGCGCCGCTGAGTTAATGCAAGCGTAGTGGAAGTTAAGGCGGTCGAGCTTCTGCGGTATCAGCCCTCGGTGTTGAAAGAAGGTCGCAGGATTTTCCTTCCATAGAGGCGAGAAATCCTCTAATAGCTTAGTGATATCCTTCTTCGAGCTTTCTAGACCCTGAATCACACTGCTGAGTAGTTCAATCTGCTCTTTGGAGAGCCCTGATCCTCCTTTCCTAGGAATGAATTGACGAAGGCGTGCTTCTACAGCCTCGTTACCGTCGTCGGAGCTGGGATCGGGCAAGTTAGCATCAGTCTCTTCAAAGGTTTACTCGGAATCGCAGTTTCAAAGCACCATGTCGTCTAAAGCACTCCATTTCGGTGGAATGAGAACGCCAGCAAACCCAGCATCAGAGGACTTCAGGAACAGCATCCCGCCACCACCATCAGATCTCCAAGCGGGCCAACTCTGCATAGATGCAACAGCATACCCAGTGTCAAGGGACTTTAGGAGCAGTATCCCACCATTACCACCGCCATCACCTGCAGATATCCAAGGAGACGGACTCTGGTCGTCTAACAATTTTAGTAGTATGGGAACATCGGCATATCCAAAATCAGAAGACTTCAGGAGGAGCATCCCACCGCTACCATCACCACAAGGAATCCAATTCTGGTCGTTTGGGGAACTCGAAGATAGTGGAGTATCATAGTCTCCCCTAGCGCCGGCATCTATAATAGACTCAGACTTTCATCAAACAAACGACGTGGTTCCGCTCTAGCCGTCAGTACATCACCGCCCTACTTCAACAGTTCTGGTTATTATCCACGAACGAAAGCCAGCGAACACGAATCGAGCCTTCAGGATGCCATATATTCGCAAAACAGAACCACGCACTACTCCCAGCTTATCAACACGTATATGAACACACCTCCACCTTTACCGGTAGTTTCGAATGCAAGCTGTCCTTCGACGGCAAGTAGGTCTCCACTTCTTAACGTCAGCAGGACCCTCTTCTGATTCGCCAAGTCTTTGTCGGCAAGTTTATGGGAGCCTTCTATATATGTAGGTAGTCCTGTGCCCCCAGATAACTCCTCATCCAATGGAACAATAACGATAATTGAATTTTCGGTTTTAGACCCTCCTCGCCGCTTTATGGTTTGACCAGATTTATAAACCGAGATGGTCCCTATGATCGAAGAGTGTTTGGACGAGCGAAACGAGGTTAATTGGCACCTTATCCTATAAACGTCAGTTCGGCAAATCTCATCTTTTCGACTGGGAAATCTACCCAAGCCTTATTATAGACTGCCTTGCATTCTTGTGACCAGTCCTGGAAGTCGTCGTAAAGAGGCTCGAATATTCCCCTTCCAGAGCCTGTTCCTCCCACATCTTTCAACTTCTTGTCGACGGCTTCCCTTGCCGCTACGATGAGGGCTACCTCAATGACTCCTTCTTGTACAGAGTAGCCAACAGCATCGGTCATATTTAGGAACTGGCAGATGATCAGATCTAAACTGTCGAACGAGTGCATCAGTCAGACGAGATCAGTCGTCTGTACCGAAGGAATAACTACCTTATCGGTTACTGTGCATCTCAAGAGGATGGGTTTTGTGATAGAGATAAAATTCGGAAGATATTATGCGTATGTTACAGGGATGAAATCTAGGGTGTATGGTGGGGGTCATGTTTTGGCGGGGCACTTGCAGAACTTTTTCGTTAGCGTATTTCGCTTTAGACGTTGAATTGATTCAGAAGTTAGTGATCTTGCACGACCACATAAAATAAGAAAAAAAAAGCTCTCGTCTGCATCCATGTAAAGGCAAGCGTGAAAATGAGAACTTTAATGCTTATAAAGCTATGCTGACAGTTTCTCATGACCTATTCTGTTGTAGCAGCCCGTGATCAATAAATGCGGCTCAATCCGGAACTCTGAAAAGTATAGGAAAGGTTTTGGAGTATAACGACATGAACTGATAAAATTATAATAGCCTCATGAAGCTCGCATCCTGCTCAATGCAACATAATTAAAGTCAATATACACAGTATTAAGATCTCCACAGATCCCATTAAAAACCAAAAAAGATGGCAGGAGGAGGGGTGGGGGGAGCAGGATGTGACGGCAGGGAAAGGTCAAAAGAAGCAACGCAATAAGGAGAGGAATGAAGCATAGTAGAAGGAAGCAAAGCTCGAAAAGCAAGAGAAACACAAATCTCTGAATTTTCTCGAACACATCGACTGAAATACCCCTTTTAGCTGAGAACAAACAACCTTATCCCGACCAACCTTTCGCTCCTGCGCGAGCGTAGTACCCTGACCATCTTCAAGAGGTGCAGCGCTATGCCAGCGCTGTGCTGGAGCAGCGCCTTAACCACCTGCACATGCCCACTCCCTGCCGCCAGGCGCAGCGCTGTGTTCTGATCACCCGCTTCGGTATGGTTGTGTTGTTTTTCAACCCCTGAGGTGACCCAATTCGGAATAGACAAAATGAAAAATTTCCACCCCCTGTCGAACTCTGACTCAGGGAACAGGGGTTGCGACGCAGGTCCGTTCCGATGTTGGTACGCGTTCGAGGGGCAGAACTTGGCAACCTGCGCCACTGAATCCCTTGGCTAAAGAGGAACGAGGACGGGGTTGAGCCATCTCAGGGTTGAGACTCGAGGAATATTATCGAGGTTTATCTACACGAACTAATTGGCGACCGCATGACATTATGCGGGGCATAGGTGGACGGATGGCGCGGTGTTTAGGTCGTTCCTTGATGCTTAAGTCCGTTTGGTTGTTGATAATGGCAGCTAGGTTCGTGGTCGCGGATTAAGGCGAGCTCGTTGCTTAGTCACTAGCCCGTCAAAACCGAACGGGTTAGTGACTAAGCAACCAACTGGCTTTTCCAAGCCGAAAAGAACGAACCAGAGTTTATGTACGGCTTGGGCTGCATCTGTCCAAAATAGCTCCAGCTTAAGCATTGCTTTAACCGGCTTCGTGATTTCACACAAGTGATGGATCAAATCCGGAAGCGTGATGTCGAGAATGCTTGCAATGACTTTATCGCTTCGATCGATCGAACCGCTGTCTGTGATCTGGCTTCATCCTTCCATAACAAGAAGCCATGCCGAATATTCAAGGAACCGCAGCGGGGTAGTTACAACATCTGTTATCCTGTCATTTTTACATCTAACCAGGAGAGTAATGAAGGGGAGAAATGGATGGTACGTATCCCGTTATTGCCACGTCTAGCGTTCTGGGAGGAAAAGCTGCGAAGTGAAATTGCCACGATGAAGTAAGTTGCTGAACACCCATGAATCAGTTCGTTGATGCACCAGCTCCCTGATTAACGTTACTGATCGCGGGGTTTTAGGTATGTCTCGGAACGAACGACCATTCCTGTACCGCGTCTATTTGGTTATGGATTCAAGGACGATAACCCAACGGGCCTCCCCTTCATGCTTACCGAGTACATCGACGGTGCATCACTCTTCACAGTTGACTTGGCTAGCCTCGACGATGAGCAAAGAACTCACCTATACAGCCAACTTGCGGATATTTTCATTCAACTCCATCGTCAACAGTTCAACCGTATAGGATCTCTCACGCTCGACCGGGATGACTCGTCTTGGACATTTGGTGAAAGCCGACCCCTCACCATTGACATTAATGATCAAGAGATTGACGGCATAGACGTCGCTCGTATCATTAGGCCTGATCAGACGTACAGCTCGACGATAGACTATATATACACGCTCATGCAACTCGTCTTCAACCAGTTTCTCCGAGGGCGACACAGTGTATACAATGAAAAAGATGCACGATGGATGCTGTATGGTCTTCACAAATTTCGTGGCCTTTCGATAGAGTATGTTCTTCCTGAGTACAACTACGGACCATTCGTCTTAATGCATGGCGACTTCCGCAGTTCAAACATCATTGTGGATGGAAGCCTCAACATAATCGCTGTCATCGACTGGGAATGGAGTCGAACAGTACCAGCACAATTGTTCGTGCCTCCCGAGTGGCTTACTGGATATGAGGTCAATGGACTACTGTCCGTCTACAACAAACTTCGCTATATGCGGGAGCTCTTCAACTTCAGGAACGTAGTGAAGGACCGGGAGAAGAATTTAAAGTACCATTGGCCAAAGGACAAGCAGGAAAATGCTCTGCCTGCTGTCCCATTATCGGAGCTCTGGTACACGATTAACCAAAATGCATCCTTCTTCATTGCTCATGCACTTCTGCGGTTCCACGTACTCGGAGATATCTACTGGGATTGTCTCGACCGCCGCTATTATGGCACTGATCCTGAAGGTAGAGTCAACGACTTCTACAATGCGCAGGCAACAGAATGTCAACTTGAGATTGTGAAGGAGAAACTAGACGACCTGGCAATATACGAGAAGGAGCTAAAGGACCTCGGTATCGAGAAGGATCAGTCGAGAGAACCGCCCGAAACTGCCCAGACACAGACTGATTCTCTCAAAACCGTAGAGAAGGAAGGAAATGAAGTGAAGGGTGTGGTCACCCACCTTTTCCACCCAAGGGCATTCTTTGTACGTCTCTCATTATTATCTCAGAGGTAAGTATCTCGTGGCCGAGTGGAAGCAAATATTCATTCAAAGCTCACGACACACTAGAAAACCCGAATGTACGTTTACTCTACACTCCGCAGCAGTTGGCATTGTGACACTATCAGCGATCTCCTATGCGATTGTTCGGCGATGGCTAAGATGAGCTGTTGCAGCCTCTATTTGGTAGTCCTAAATGCAGTAACTATTTGCTACATTTCTATGAAGCTTACTAGTTGATTCTCTAGACGAAGAGGAAATTCATAGACCCAGACATTCCACACGTTCAATTACGTTTTCCCATTCTTGTCCACCCAGTTTTAAATTCTCATTACATGGTAGCTCAAGAAAGGATGTCTCTCAAGTCTTCAATCTCAGCCCGCACCTGTTCTATCTGCTTCTCGATGTTTTGCACTCTGACTTCCGCTCTCCTCATTTCATCCTCCATCAACGGTGTACCTCCAACTCCACGATCTCTGCGCGCACAACTACCACTCGAGCTGAGGTGTTGCCGTAGACTTTCGCTGGTGTCACTCCTGAGTGATTTAACGAACTCCAGTTCGTTGTTATATTGACTGTGCAATTCCGCCAATTTCTCTTCTTTCTCCTGGAGCTGTCTTAGAAGTTGGCCGGTGATGGTTCGATCTGGTGCCTTGCCACTCGACATGTTTTGTAATAGCAACTAGCATTTTGTTGTTAGTAGCAAGTAGATTGGTGGGAAGTGGATTTACCGTACTTGAGGTGAAGGTAGCTTTGGTAGTATAGCAGCAATGGAATTCGCAGGCGGACTTTGCACTGATTTATTTTCGCTTTTAAGACCTCTATGCGGATATTGTGGAAGCGCACTAATTAATATTCGTCTGGTACCTGGCACTACCAGTAAGGAAGGGGGTGCAGCACAATCGCGAGCTTGGTCAGTCAAGCCACTCAACGCTCTTATCAAGGACCAATCTATTCTTACAAATGAACTCCGACCACGATTTACTTGCTTAGCAATTAGAGCAATGAAATAGGTCAAGCGTTATGGCTAAAGAGGAACGAGGATAGGGTTGAGCCGCTGCATGAGGGGTTGAGTCGTGTCAGGGTTGAAACTCGAGGAAAGTTATCGGGGTTTGTCTACACAAGCTAATTGGCGACCGCATGACATTGTGCGGGGTGCGGGCCAAGAGTCTTGCACTGTGTGAGTTTCGTAAGGCCTGTACACGTCAGAGCCTCGGGAACGGGTCCGGTTGATCAGTTTGGAAAGGGCCTTTGTCCGTGGACATCGGATAAACGCGTGGCTGGAGAGCAAGGTAAAGATCGAGGCTGTGAGAACCAGAGTGCAACCTCGCTAATCCTTGGATTGGCTAGAGTGAGACCTGTTAGACTGTGCCGTCGTTAATCTACCTTGCTACTAGGCAACCGCTAGGCAAATGCTGGGCGCTTAAGGCCGAGGAGTTCCCAGTTCTCTTGCTTGACAACTGCTTGATCAATCATGGCCGACCAAGTTCATCTACAGTGGTCTTGTGCGTATTGTGGTCAACGCTTTTTGACTCAGGATGGGATTCACGATCACATTGAGAATGAGAGAGTCTGCTCACTTTAGTCCTCTGCTAGGAGAATCAATGCTTACATTCCGCAGTTGCGCGTGGGCGATCTGATAGAGCAGCTTCGCATAGCTTTCCTACATTCAAATTCCCGTTACTCAACTCATATTGCAGAGGATTCCTGTGATGAAACTCCAGATGACTCTGATGGAAACGTGTCTGAAGATCAGTCCAACGAGCACGATGGACTTGGTGGAAACTCGTCTATAGATCAATCCAACAAGCGCGATCGCCTGAGATGCCCGTTTCCTTCATGCAAAAGAGAGGAGACATACACGATGAAGCCAAACATGTTTCGACACTACCAGACACGTAGAGTATTCCCTTTCACATTGGGTTCATACAGGGGTGATGTAAAGCTGACGAGACTTCAGATATTGAATGCGATGAGAAATGTGCTTTCTGTGGAAAGTCTTTCTATCGTCTTCGCAAACTGGTCAAGCACCTCGAAGATTGCAAGGCCAAGAAAAATCAAGATAAGCAAGGCGTTCGCCCCAGTCCGATTCAATACCTCACCCTGCGGCGAAAGGGTGACTTGTGCAAGTTAGCGTTGAAGGAGATGGATCAGCAGATGAATCAAAAGATGGGAAGAAAAAAGGGCCGAAAAGGCAGAAAAGACACTACCCTTAAGGAGATTGCTCCGCATACTGGCAATGATGACGATAGTCCCGCGGAGGAGTGTCCAGCAACTCCTACTGAACAAATGACAACCCAATCTCAGTTATCAGTGCGAAAACGTCGACGTACTGATCAAACAACAAACTCTGAAGACTGTCAACGTACTTTTTTGAACACTGGCGCTTATCATGGAAGCTCTTCTGAGCTTGAAATGTTACTTGCTGCAGCCCAATCAAGTGATCGAAGTCTGGTTGGTGAAAATGGGGATGTGGGTGGACCCACAGGTGTGTTCAAGATTCAGCTACGCTATGCAGCAAGACTAAAAAAACACACAAGGTCATAAACAAGTATACCCAGCCACAGCAAAGGCGCCAAAAGCGCCGTTCTTGTGTTATTACCCAGTGTACGGCCCCCCGAGTCACGGTCAAGTTGCAAGTCAATACGCCGTGGCAGCGCACGCAGGAGCACCACCTGTGTCTTATCACACGATAAGCCAATCCCCAAGTTATGGTCAAGTTTCAAGTCAGCATACAGCAACTGTATACGGAAGCTCGCCGGTTCCTCCACATAATATAATCGGCAATAACTACACGAATTTAAATTTCGATGAAGTCAATACTCCGTTTGTGTCTACTCCAGATCATCTATATGGAAGATCAATCGAATCCCTCGAATTTCCACCAGGCATATTTGCCTCCTAGTAGAGGTTGGGCGATTTCATATGAAGTGTATTGTCTCTGCTCGCTATCCACAACCTCGCAGATATTGCAGTCAAATCAGGGACTGCCTTCAAATTTCGTTTATCACTGACCCTCTACGTCAGTCCAAGAACTCGAAGTTCGTTCCAATCCTTTTGCTGGTCATTGATGCAACTCTTTTCTTAAGGTTTGGCGTATTTGGGAGCTTCATTTTGGCCCATGTGTTGAGTTCTTCCTGCACCGCAAAGCCAAAGGTGATCACAAAACCTTGCACAATTGTAAAGCCAAGGCGAGCATCTAATATGGCCCTATAACATGTCAATAATGAGTGAATAAGATAGCAGCATTGAAGTAAACTTACAGGCCTCCATCTTTCATTTCTACCTCAGTGCGTTCAATGGTGTCTTTGTGAAGGTATTCGTGAGGAATCTCCAGTAAACCGCCCGTTACAGTTCTTTCTAATGATTGAAGATGAGAGCCCTTATAGAATACAGCTCGTGACTCGCTACTCCATAGTTGTATAACAAGGACTTGGACTTGGTTCCCCGCGTAGATGGAATATGTGCGACCTGGATGGCGGTCGAATTTCTGGCAGAACCCAAGACCTGACCATATGAAAAAGGATTCTAAGACTTCGCAAACACGCTGAAATATCATTAGATCGAAGCATTAATGTGAGGGAGTGTACCTACTAACCTTATCGTCAAGCGTATTACGCTTGATAAAGTCCAGTCCTTTTTCTGTCAAAAACGGATAACCTTCCTTTGCGAACTCATCAACTTGCTTTCCGATGGTAGAGTCTAAATGATAGTAGAACCCATGTTTTTCTAATGCTTCTTTCACTTCTTCGACTGTTGGAGAGCTTGAAGAAGAAGCCATGACTTGAGGGAGACTTGCCGTGGCGGGGCTCAGATTGCGTTGTCGCGGGGTTGAATGACTGTGACGATGTGGCGCAGAATCTGCAAGCCCTGCTTATCTTCGTTCGGTTTCAGGAATAGTTCCTCTAACGATTCCGACCGACGGAAGAAGTCGTTTAAATGTAACTCTAACTTTTGTCGCGCTGCCCTTTTTAAGCCTCACACGTGGTTCCAGTGAATTCGTCCATGTGGGATTTCAGTGGCTTACATCATACTGCTTCTTGTTGCCTAATTTTGGCGGTACGGCTCTTCACCGGCCATGTCACAAACGTCAACATTTGCGGGCCTCTACAGAGAGAACTATTCCTTGGGGATGGCAGCCGAAGTGGCAACTTGGTTTGAGCCTTGTAGGCAGCTCGTTGCCTCTACAGCTTCTCGAGAGAGTAATGTACGCCGGACCTGCAGTGTTTCACAAAAAGAATAGCTAATGGCGAATAAGCGATCACTGCCTAAGGCTTAGAGTTGATACAGTTCAACTCCTCAACCCCGCGAGAGATCCAACCATGAGATCACTCAACCGTGAGATCACTCGACCATCAGCTCACGGTGAGATAGCCAACTTTCTGTGTGAGATGGGCTAGGCAAACCAAGGCGACACTAGAGCTGCTGAATGAAAGTATAAGACAGTCATGTTACTTCAATTTGGTACGCAATTCACACGTGTGGAATTGCATCCAGACTAACTCCATTGCAAACTCTCTGATAGAACCAAACTTCACCGTCTAAGTGATGGCACCAGCTCCAGCGGTCCCAAAGGAAGCGCCCTCCTCATCGGAGCAGCACACGACTCAGGATTGCCTCGCTCTCCTCGCAAGGTCATTCGGTCCTAACCATGTCCAACGGCTTCTGGACATCTTGGAGCAAGCAGCCTCAACCGCAACTGATCCTACACCTGCACCGAAAGCAAGCAAGACAGCAGTTGTCGAAGTAGCTAACGGAAATGAGGAGAAGCAGAGAATTAGGGCTTCGAGGCTGGAGTTCAAGATGCTCAATAAGGTGTACGCTTCCCTAGTTCAGGGCGGAATGGGTACAAGGTGATGCTAATTCATCTCCAGCTATGACAAAAAACTCTACAAGCATGTAGTCGTGGAATCACAGAGCTTGTCAAAGGAGGATGATAAATGGGTGGAGTATATTTTCGTCATCCGCAAGAAATTCGGTATGTATCTTGCCTTGTTTTCTGAACTTACCCATAATGGCATTCTCGAGACGAGGATAATAAGCACTACATCGAATACGTGGATATCAAGTCGAAAGAACAGCAGGACATCTTATGCGAAATCTTCAAGGATGTCTACGGAGTTTTCCTTAGGGAAGATAAGCCATCGGTAAGAGGAAGCTTCATGATCTTCAAAAGAGATAAGACATTTGTATATCCCTTTTAACTTAAGCTTTAGATTCATCCAGCTCTCTTGCTCAACTTCCTGCCTCAATTAGAGGCATATCAGACCAGTCACGACACGGAGTCATCAGGCGTTCAGCATCTCAAACTGTTGATACAGTACCTCACCGATCACTATGCTGAGACAATCAAGAGTCGAGATGCGCTCCTAGATCATTCTGAGATCAGCTTCGATCTCCTCTGGTGTCAGTTTCAACCCAATACACTAGTCCGATCAACCTAGATGCCTTAGGTTCGAACTTGGCCAGACGAGGACGTCATCTCAGGGAGAGGTTTTCTTCCAACTGGAATGCCGATATCTCGACTATGATGGAAAGTTATTTGGCGAGGTCTCGACTAGTCTTATTATTGCAAGTTTCCGAGGCGTAAAGAAAATCAACACCCTCGATATCTTTCCGTTACAATATCATGAACAGAAAGAAAAGCTGAAGGATGCTCTCTTAGCACGTGGCTGGAAGTTTGTCTCCCTGATGGGGATGCACCATCGCAGGTACAATGGCTTTGCATTTGTCAAGAAAGATGGGAAACCTTTCAAATTTAAGGTGGAAGGCCAGATTATGGTCGATGCGAGCGAGTTCAAGCAGAACCACCCAAATTATGGCACCCCAAAAATCAGCTCTCTTGAGGATCTACTTTCAGACTACATTTGGGAGGACCATTCGGGAATTCACACTTCTCGCTCTAGGAAGGAACTCGAAATTGTCAAGAGCAACGGTACGGCACCTAGTGAGATGAAGGAAGAAGATTTGCTGGCATGTAGTCCGACAGTATTGGGGTTTAGTTTCAGCAATAAGCTATGGGGTAAGTGTCCTTGAAAATTTACTGCTACTATTTTGGTGACAATGTGCAGGCTGATCAATTTGAATGCAGGTGAATTTGCAGTTACTGATATCGAGGAGATCGTTTAGGATCTCTCGCCGTTCAAATATCTCGTGCTTCCAAAGAGGCAAAAGCATATCATACAATCGCTTGCAGAGAGCCAGAAGATGGAAGTGGAAACGCCTTTTACTGATTTGGTAAAAGGAAAAGGGCAAGGGCTTCTTATTCTTTTACAGTATGACCTCTATTGTGTCTTCTTCTGAATTACACTAAAACATTCTATAGTTAGAAAGACATTGACAGCTGAAGGAATTTTAGAATTCCTTGAAAGGCCCCTCTATGCGGTAGGAGCCTAACAGAAGACTTATTCATCCTTTATGCTGATTCTGTACAGGTTTGTGCTGGTGATCTCGGTGTAGACTCCACTAGACTGGAGATGAAACTCTCTACTATTCTTCACCTCGCCCGCCATTGGAATACTATCCTGCTCCTTGATGAAGCTGATATTTTCCTGGAGCAACGTTCTCATGAAAATGTCAATCGCAACGCTCTGGTGTCTGTATTTCTACGCCAACTAGAGTACTTTCAAGCGACCATGTTCCTTACGACGAATCGAGTCAAAGCATTCGACGAAGCATTTCAAAGCAGGATACATTTCGCCTTGGGGTATGAGAAGTTAGGTCCTAAGGCAAGGAGAGAAGCCTGGACCACATTCCTCCAGAGGTCTGGCACGCGTCATGTCAAGCCGAAGGACTTGGAGAGATTGGTAGAAAAGGATCTCAATGGGAGACAGGTAGGCTCAATCAAGAGAGACAATCGAAATTGAACTGGTGCTGATTGAGGCCCAAATCCAGATTAGGAATGCCATACAGACAGCACTCGCTTTAGCCAAAAACGAAGGGAAGCCTCTTTCCTCTAAGCATTTAGAAACGATCCTCACTACGATTGAAGACTTTGACCGTAGCTTT
>JAJDMY020000685.1:0-18178 GCA_022345705.2 Sabuloglossum arenarium | reverse complement strand
GGGGTTATATTTTATACGTGAATACGTGAGAGAGAGAGAGGGGGGGGGGGGGAGGGATGTTATGGTATATAGATATTATTATGCGTCTAGAAATGCAATATCACGAATATGAAAAAAAAAAATATGAATATGAATATGAATATGAATATGAATAGTTTCTTGGATGGTATTTTATCTGACCTGTATTTATTTATTTATTTATTTATTGTGGTGTTTGTGCTCGTGCTTACTATCTATTCACATACCGATAACCCCCCCCCCCCCGATCGACACCTTTACAGCATCTTCTGCCATTTTTTTCATTCTCCCTACTACACAGTACTCCCAATATAAAACGAAATAACCCCCCCCTCCCTCATTGGTGAGCGAAGCGAACCTATCTATTTGTTTAATGACTTTTGACAGATTTCTGCGAAGCGAGAAATGTCCGTGTCAACTTCTCCTCCCATTGGCCACCTATATCAGAACCCCCCCCAATACCGCACGCAGTATTGATAACTTACGCCGAGCTTCACTCTCCACTCCACCACCCCCCTCTGTTGTCCGACCCGTCGCACGACGACTTCATTTTTATCACTCACCCCATCAAACCACATCTCCATCTCCATCTCCATCTTCAACTCCTGTGCTCCCTGCATTGCATTGCATTGCATTGCATTGCATGGTATAAATCAGATAGATAAAAAATTTAAATTAAAAATTTAAATTTAAATTGATTGATTGATTGATTGATTGATTGGTATAGGTTTGGGGTTTGGGGGTTTGGGGGTTGGGACTTTATTTATGAGATGGATGGATATGGATGGAGGGAGGGTTTGGATGGGTGTAGGTGAGTAAGGAGTAAGTAGGATGGAGGGAATTAGGTAGGGGATATGGATAGATACATGTGCTGGGTATATATGATAGACCTGAATATATATATATATATATATTTCAGTATTTCTTAGGTGGTGGAGAGATAAATAGTCTTCTTCTCATACCTCTTGATCGTTTCCTCTCCTTCCATCCATAGATCCATCCCTAGAGAGTGCGTGTGTGCGTAAGCAAACGAACGGCTTTATTTTATTTTTTGAGTTGGGGGGGGGGGGGACTCTCAAGAAGGGGGGAGAGGAGGATATATTGAGGGAAGCGAGTGGTTTTTATTACTATGTAACCGCGCTACTTTGAATACGGATGGAGTGGTAGTAGTAAGATAATGAATGTTTTCCTTCTCATCGAGACGCTTTCTTTTTCCCTCTGGCTTTGGCAACGGACTGCATCAACGCCAACCATCCTCAAAGATCCCAATTCTTCGGTTTATAATTTCGACCGCCTCAAAACCTCACTGTCCACCCCCTCATCCTCCTGCTCTCTAACCTTCAGATCCGGAAACTCAAGCGGCATGATCCTCCTAGGCGTACTACCAGGAACGACGGAGTACTTGGAGAAATCAGTGACGTGGGAGTGGGTGCGGAGGATGTCTTCGTCTAGGGCTAGGAGGCCATTTATGGTTTGGGTGGGGGCGCGGAGGATGGTTAGGATGGCGTCGGAGAAGATGGTCTGGGTACGGGGGTTAGGGGCTAGGGGGAGCTACATTTATGGATTTTGATTTGGAAGGGAGTTGACGTACTGGATTTCGGAGGTCTTTGGCGCTTGAAGGATCTGAGGCTGTGAACTGTCTAGTGGCAGCTGACTCGATGGACTTTCTCAATCATGTCAGCGAAGGAACATCTCAACACATAAACTGGTTTTCAGAAATCCTTCCAGAGCCTCCGTTGGGGGCTGATAACCTACCGTAGCAGGCCAAATACTAGTAACCGCCATCCCCTTTCTCCCCTCCCTCACAAAATCCATCGCCAAACCCATCGTAAGCACACTCATCGCCACCTTTCCCATCGCATACGCCGTTTTGCCCCTAAAAAACCTTGAATAAATCGGCGGACTAACAACAACAATCCTTCCCTCCCATTCATTCTTCTCGAAGTACGGAAGTGCTGCTTGAATGGCGCTGTACAAACCCTCGGGATTCACGCGCTGCATGAGTTGGAAGCGTTTTAGCGGTGTTTTTTGGACGGAGGCCCAGTATATGGCGCCGGAGTTGTAGATCAGGACGTCGAGGCGAGTGTATTTCTAACATGTAAGATTGGGGTTAGGGCGGTGGTTGTAGTGATGAGGTGTTTTGGGGAGTGCGGCTTTACTTTGACTGTTCCATCCACGAGCCTCTGAATGCTTTCATGATCTCTTGTGTCCACGGGGATTGCTGTCGCCTCTCCACCAGCTTCAAGGATCTCCCTCGCAACGGTATTGATAGTCGACTGTTGAGAATTCGGATCTGGAGGAAAAGGTTTCACAGTCGCTGCATCGGAGGTGCTTTTTGCAGCAACGACCACTGCCCGCCACAACATGTAAGGTCAGACTTTCGTAATTCAGTTATTAGATATGATGAATGAACATATGAAGGGAATTTCCATACCTGCGTAGCCATTCTTTGCGAGGTCGATAGCGACTTGTCTCCCAATGCCCCGCGATGCACCAACGATCAAAGCGACTGGCTGCATGGTATATTCCTAGGGAGACGGTATGCTCGCATGGCGAGATACCTCAATAGCCGTGGATATGGGCTTTGATTGTTGTTACACAACGAATCCATCCGTGGTCGTTTGCGGGGGGGTGCTTATAAAGACTAGATGCCTCGGTAAGTTCGGTTCTATTATAACTACGTATACCAACAACATGGCGAGCACAGGAGGAAAGATTGATACCTTTGTTGATTGCGGTAGAGAGGAATTCCTTAATCTCTTGGTTGCAGTTGCTATATGATCATCGAGTCAATCGCTAATTGCCGAATTTCCTATTCATAGTGTCACCGTTAGTCTTCCTCGGTGGTACAAATACCTTGCTGGACGAAATGCTAAGCTCCTCAGTTACTCCTACTACGCAGTATTGTATCTTCTGAAAAACCGAGACGCCCTCCTATCCCACGGCGTAGAATTTGAGTAAGTCATTCATGTCTAACTAGCTTCAGATTTCATATACTAATCTCTGATCAGAATCCACCCCATTTTCTTGGGAGGCGTAGTCACCAGCAGTGGTGAGTAAATAAACACACCAACGGGTCTTGCCCAATCCACTCACCACAGGGACCCAATATCTCAGGCAACAAACCGCCATGGCTCCTGCCAGCAAAGGCTAAATACATGAAATACGACGGCGCACGCGCAAAGAAATACTTCGGCGTTCCCAAAGTTCATGTCCCAGGCTTCTTCCCCATCCTCTCTCTCCTCGTACGTCCCCCTTCTTCCTAACCATCACAAGAAGCAAGGAACAAACAAAACTTAAACCCCCAACAATACAGCCCCAACGCTGCATGGTCTACATAAAATCCCACTTTTCCCGCCCCAAATACGAAGCCGCCTTCCTCCAACTCTGGATCTCCATCTTCGAGAAATCCCTCGACATCAGCCAGCCCGCTAATATGTCCACCTGCCTCTCGCATGACTTCTCCGTAGACGAGATCCGCGACATCCTCGCCGCCGCAAACACTCCCGAGTACAAACAGATGCTGCTGGATAATACGAAGAAGGCACTTGATTATGGTGCATTTGGCGCGCCGTGGTTTTGGGTAAGGAATGCAAAGGGGGAGGAGGAACCGTTTTTTGGCTCGGATAGGTTTCATTATATGTGCGAGTTTTTGGGGGTGCCGTGGCAGGATTTTGGGATTAAGGAGAAGGGGAAGTTGTGAGGCTTTGGAGCGGTTGGTAAATATTGGGTGTGTTTTTAGCTTGGAGATCGAATTTGAAAGAGATCTTGATTGCTCATAAACCATCTTAATTCAGCTATACTCTTACTATTTCTCTTTCGCTATATCGAACTAGCAAGCACCCTCCAAAGAAATCAGTTCACAGCTCTCCGAAATACCCATACCAATCAACCTAAGCGTCAATTATATATTATTATCCCAGTTAAAAAGAATCAATCTACCTCATGAATGGAACGAGTCCCTTCGATGATGGAATTGTTCAAACACGAGAGGATAGCTAGGAGACTTCCCGGTTGGTATGTGCTTACGGAGTATAGAAAAGAAAAGGCTTTCTTGAATGGGCACTATAATGGATACCCAAGGACGTACCAGCGGATGTCTGATAATCAAGTTCATGTTTTCAATTCATCTATGTGTCTAGAATAGTAAAACCCCATCCCCCACCATTAGTCAAGACGTTATGAGTCTTTTCATTCTTCCACCTTCCGATGTGATGATGGGGCCTTAGGGATTGAAGCTCAAAGTCTGCAAGGAGATTTCATCAAGCTCCGTCGGGCTAGATAGACCTTAGGATTTCTTATGACGATCAATTTCAGTCAGTCAGTCAGTCAGAGGTCTCAAGTAGAAAGAAACGCCAATGCTAGGGTAGATGCATTGTAATATATCCTGTCGATTCTCGGAACGCACCTTGTCTCATACCTTTTAAAAGGAGAAAAGGGAGGAAATAAAACTTTTTTCTTGTACGGAGGTACGTACAAGTTAACCAGGGAAAAAGAAAAGAAAATGGGCATGATCCTCCGACGTTCAACCTCAAGGCTACCTAGTTGTGTAAGACGATATAGAGTGAATGATGTAAGAGGCTTGTCATGGAGGCGTCAATATTGTTTTGGAGCGATCAAAATGTTGCAATTCGAAAATGGAGTCCTGAAACACGTCTGCCGTGAAAGATGCAAGGGGGCGGAGGCGGAAGCGATTACAAAGAGTGCGTTCGAAGAGATATCGATTAGGCCGAGTTACAGCAGGTGGTTCAGTGGTTGAAGCTTGTCATTCCACTGAGAGGTTGTTACGCTAAGAAGGTTAGTCTTTGGAGACGATTTAGATTCCCGTTGCACTGGCGAGGCGATTTGATCATGATTATTGCAAAGGCGAGATTGAAGCGTGGTGGTTTTTGAAGGCATTTACAACGCTGGAATGCCAGACTGATGATTACTGTTGCACAGACGTGTTTTCCGCTTGTTCCATCGATATTCTTTTTTTGAAGGCGATGGTGTTGTCATCTCCGAATTAGAGCCGAAGAAAAAGACAAGGAGGCTGGCTGCGATAGTAATACAACTGATGGACGAGTAGATGAACAGTGCTGCATGATCGACAAGAGGTGAATCTTCCAGTTGACGGTAACAGCAAGCTGCTACCATCCGCCTGACGTTGAGCCGAATGTCAAGGGGCATAACAAGGAAATCCTGCGAGACCGATGAATATCGAAATCGAAAACAGTTGATACATGCCCGATCCGCTTTTGTCGTCCTCTTTCTTTTTATCGAACTGCCGTGTCGCCAGCTGAGAGTGAGATGTCGGTCATTTCACGTAACAGATCGCGCATTCTGGTGTTTGGCGGCGGCCTCTCGTCCCTTCGAGCAACGAGCTAAAGCGAAAGAGAACACATGATATAAGATAAAACAAAACAACTGCAAATAATAGAGAGAAGCAATTTTGGGGGGAGAGCTTGGACAGATGCTGATCCAAATTCGTAAACGGGCTGGCGGTCTTCGGGCGCATCTACTTTGGTGTCCCCGGAAGACCTGATAAGCCAGATCAGCGATCGCAATTTATCTACGGGAGTATCGATCATCAACAACACGATCTTCGTAAACTCTACCTCCACCAAAAGCGCTTCCTCCGTCACGAGCCTCTCTCGCGCCCGGCCCTGGTTCGGGATACTGATTGGAACGACCAGCATCTCTCTCGTAGTATCCACCACGGCGGTCATCGCCACGATTATAGCGATCCTCGCGCCCTCCAGAAGCGTAACGGTCGATGCCGCGGGGCGGTGCATACTCATCACGAGGGTCGCGACTATAATGACGCTCGCGATCTTCATAACGCGAAGACCCGCGGGACCTATAAGAATCTTCATATCTGCCACCGCCGCCACGGCGGTCATTGTAACGGTCATAGCGACCCGGAGGCGGACCACGAACATCCTCTGTTATGTATTTAGCTGTGTCCTAAAGTAAAGAAGGATAGATATACCTCTCTTAGGTGGACCAAAGTATTTGCCGGGAGTGGGAGTTCTGGGACGAGAGCGCCGAGCCTTCTCAATGCTCAAAGTCCTACCCTCGAAAACTTCACCTTGAAGGCCTTCCTTAGCAGCATCGGCTTGCTCAGCCGTGACCATCTTTACGAAGCCAAACCCACGAGACTCCTTCGTATGAGGATCAAGCATGATAGCACACTTCTCGACATCTCCATATTTCTCGAAGAGACGAGAGACTTCAGCCTCGGAGAGACGAGGGTGGATTCCAGTGACGAAAAGGTTGGAGCCAGGATTACGAGCAGAGGCTTCCTTGTCATCACCTTGACGAGTATCTTGCATGGGAGCACTGTCGAAAGAACATTCGCCAATTAGCATTGATGAACAGCACCGGAAGGAGAAGCGAAGCTGATGTGGTGACTGAGAATTAGATGGCAGATTAGGGAAACACCTTACCGGCTGTCCACGCGCCCATTGGGGGAAGCACTACGAGGCCTCGCGCCACGAGGACTGTCGCGCCTCGGTGGCCTGGGAGATGCGCTACGCTCGCGATCATAACGAGCTTCGTCTAACGCGGCATCAGCTTCGAAGCGGTGTAGGGGAAGGAAAACCTCAAGCATCCACACCGATAACACAGAAACCTACCAGCCATTCGAATAGGAAGTGTATACATACCGTCATATCCACGGGTTTCATTCTCAAAATCCATAGTGGCCATAGTTAAGACGCGTGGATTGATATGGTTCAAGTGTTATGGGTGAAGAAACGATGTTGTAGCTTGTCAGGTTAATGAAAACTCAGTTTGATGCTAGAGGTGAGTAGAAGATGACACTCTATCGTAGACGAGTGTTAGAAGGCGATGCGTGTGTGATTCAGAGAGTGGGTGGAATTGAGTTCTACCTCGCAGCGATGGATGTTGTGCATGAAAGGGAAGAAGATTGCGAGGTGTCAAGGTGAATGAATGAAAAAGGGTGAGGTTTCGCTTGGAAGGCTGCCGCCTAAAGAAACCGGCCCCAACGCCAAGGCGATGGAGGTGAGGCTGACATCCGAGAACATCGAACACAGGAACACGACAACTCAATGTCAAAAGTTGACTTATTAACCACAAGTCGCTGCCTACGGTGTGATTATATGCTAAGCTAGAATACAAAGGCGATAGGCCCCAACTATTTGCAATGGACGCGCTGAATCTCCCTCCCGCCATGACTAGAAGCCATCCCAGAGTCAATGCACAAAAGATATGTATATTACAGGGGCGCCATTACCAATCGCAATCCGTCCGATTCACACAACACCTACTTCAACGATAACTTCTCGATCTCCTGCTGTTCTTCGCTCTCTTGGTAGCCTTCTTGCGTGACGGTGCAACGGTGTCCGCGACCCGAGGATTACCACCCACGTCCTGACCGGATCCATCCTGATCGTTGTCTACTAAGCCGCGCAACTCATCGTCATCAATCTCACTCAATTCTTCACTCATTCCCCGTAGCACTTCTCTGCCTGTCCATCGCTCTTCATGTATGGTGGTGCCAATGGGGTCAAATGGCTCCATATACCATGGTATGCCGCCATGAGAAAACGGAGCTGCTGACTCGTCTTCGGAGCTCGAAGGTGGAGTTGGCGGGGTTGGCTGCGTGGCTGAAGGATCATGTTCTTCTCGATATCCTGCCAGTTCCGCCGTCGGCACAGTGCCCCAGTTGACTTCCCTCTCCGACTCGTGACTGTGTGCTGCGGTTGCAGGTCCATTCACACCATTCTCAACTTCATCCTTCAGCGGAGGCTGATTAAGCTGATTATCCAATTCCTCCGCCAACTGGGTCTCCGCCCTTCCGTTTGAATTCTCAACATCCATTGGGTCGTTGTTTGTGAGTGTAAGGAAGTATGCGTCATCATCGACATCCTCGCCAGGAGCATCCTCGTCGTGGACGTCGATTTTCGTCTCTAGAATAACGTCATTCATTTCAGTGTCTTTGATATCATCCACCTTCTTCTCCCTCTCGATTTCTATAACGCTGTTTGCCGAGATGTCCCTCACGACTGTGCCGTCTTCGCTGCCATCCTCGCACAAAGACGCAGCCATAGAGTTCCGCCTCATTAGCAAGCTGTTGTTCAATAGGGTGTCTAGCTCCTGTAACTCCTTTTCGAAGGGCTTCCCCCCCAGCTCGAGTTCCTTTCTTCCTGCCTCATTGAGAAGAGGCTTTACCGCGCGAAGAACTCGTTGCGCAATCTTTCGTCCTTCCTTCTGATCCGCTGGGAGAGACCTCGTTGGGACGCCCCCGTTCATCTGAAATTCATGGTTAACGGTCGCCTCTGCAGGGTTATATCCCGGCACGGAAGCAAACACGCCAAGGAGGTCTGTATAGAACTTTGATACAGATGTGTAATACCGTTCGTCCAGTTTGGCGCGTAGCTTGCTGAATCCTTCCCGAAAATGACCCTTGCCATCAAGTCTTTCAATACGTCAGTAATTTCCCCCATGTATATGAAATAGAGTGAACTTACAATTGTGCTTTCTCCATAATAGGCCATAGAAGAGGAGCGATCGGGAAGTAGACAGTATCGACAACATCTTTCAAGATCTCCACTTCCCCGAGTTTCCCTCGTTCCCTCTTTTTGACATCGTCACAAAGAAGTCTCAGTCTCTCTACGTCCTGCCGCAACTTCAAGGCGAATTCTATCCGCCGATGTAGTTTCAATCTCCCGGCAGCACCCATCCCTGCAAAATTCCGACGCGTGATCTCCATTGATGAGAAAGTCTCCATTTGCAGCTGGAGTCGTTTGAGGAGAGCTGCACCTCTTCGAGCCTCTCGCTTTAGGGTCCAGTATTTACAAGCTTCTGCCGCGTACTCCTTTCTCTTGCGTATTGTAAACCTCTGCAGAGAGCTCTCAACAGAGTTATATACCACCAGCGGTATGACCGGCGCGCCAGAAGGTAGCTTCCACACGGTTTTGGGCGGCAGATTCCGCTTCCGCTTGTTCCCCCCCAAGGAAAGGCTTATTCGCTGAAGCGGTTGCTGCGCATTCTCGCCCCCTTGCTCAGACACCGAATTATTTTGCGGCGCTGAGAGAGCGAGAGCTGATTGCTGGCTATCAGCCCACAAACGGCCTCTCATTGTGTGATGGTAGAAAGCTTGAGCGTCAACTATAGCAGCATCAACCTCGTTCTCCCTTCTCCACTCCGGTGGCACATGTTTGTCACAGTAAGCCTTTAAACCGCTAGAGTCTAGATTTGCCGGTCCCCCATGCGCAGATTTCATTTTCAAAAACAGTCGAGCACGACGTGCACATGTGACATGGAAAGCGATGAAGCAATTTTTATTGCCGCACTGGACACATGCGCCCATCTTCTGTCGACATATATAGCATGTCTTGAAGATTATGGTGTCAGTTAAAATCAACTAACAAAAGGCGGAGAAACCTACTAGTTTCCATCTCGGCTTCGGAACCTTTTCCACGTCCATGACCGGCTCCATAAAAATGGTGTTTCCAAGCGTGACTTCAGGTATCCAGATCGCGCAAAGTAAATGAGACCATCTCGATGAATTCGTTTGCTTGAAGGCGCCATCGGTGTTGGGACAGAATATGCACGTCTTCAGGAATGATCAGCTAGGGGTCGCTCTGAGATCAAAGGTAGGGTAGTTGGCTTACCGGAGTCCCTCGTCCAATGAGCTGGCATTTGCGGCAAAGCCACTGCCCTTCAGGAATGAAAGGAACACCATAGCATTCTTGATGAACCGCTAGATCACAGCCATCACAGAAAACAATAGCGTTGGTGTTCTCGCAGTCCCCATCGTCACATATTGCGCACTTGCTATCTTGTTCCTCTCCTTGTCCTCCACCAGCTGTCTCCCCGTTCACTGCTGCTGCTGAGCTCGATCGAGGTCTATGTGTTTGTGGAGGCTTGGGATTGGGTTTTGGTATACCTAAAAATTGGTCAGCCCTGAATGGTAATTGCCAGTAGACAAAGATGCATACGTTTCTCAAGAGCATGCCACTCCTTCTCAATTTTCGTCATTGTGATCTCAAAAATCTCCCTGGTAATAGCCTCCACGTCCAAAGTCTTCCTATGGCTATTGTATGCTGCCAACCATTTGTCATCCTGTTCATCCATATCATACTCGACTCTCCCAACCCCACCGCCTCCCAGGGCTTTATTTGTCTCGCCGTCGCTCGCGGCACTCGGTCCAAGGTCAAGATCTTCCTCTATTGCGCCCTCCGCAACCCGGATGAGCCTTCGCTCTGGCCGAATGAATTCATCGCTCTCTTGATATCCGACATTAGACATCGTTCGGTCAACATAGCGCTGTTGACCGGCAGCCTTCTGTTCGTACAATGAGAAAGAATCCGTCGCTCGGAAGGATGGCTTCGGCAGAGTGAGCCTCTCGTTAGGATTGGGCCCCGGAGGAGGGGGAATGATTTTGAGTGCAGGAGATGTTGAGCCAACGCCCAAAACCGACTCGGGTCGCCTCGGGGGTCGGCCTGGACGCCGCTTGATCGGTGTCGCTATGCCTATTTCAGTAGAAGATGGAAGAGTGATTTCGTTATTTGCAGGTGGTGTTAAAGCATGGCCGTTGGTACCGTTCATAGCAGGAGTTGGCGATAGCCCAATAGTATCCCCATTCGGAGCTCCTAGTCCTCCATTGATTCCGTTCGTCAGGGCCTTCTCTGTTGAATTCGACGATTCGCCATTTAGATTTACGCTGGTTGGGGTAATTCCATCAACCTCCTCTGCGCTGAACACCATGAGAGTTGCCTCAATCTCTAGCTGAGGATGGAACTCCTCCCAACCCCTCTCCTCCCGAGGTTTGTAACCATCTCCTTGAACCGCAGCCGCCGCCGCTGCTGCGGCCGAGCTATACCTTGGTCTCGTCACAAGCTTCTCTCTTCGGCGTGAGCCAACTCTTGACGGAGTGAACCCATTTGTCGCATTTTCCCTTCCGACCCGTCCTCTTGGACCGGTGTAAGCATACCCTCCAGGACCAGTCCCGCCAACAGGAGTCTCATTTCCATCTTCATCCACATACCTCCCTCCACCCCCCGGACCCCCAGGAATATAACGTCTCTTCTTAGGCTTGTCGAGAGGTGTTGAAGGATTTCCGTTTGAAAGCGCAAGATTTGCAACTGTAGAGCCCGAAGGACGACCGCGAGGTCGACCGCGTCCTCTTCCGCGCGTGTTGAAAGGCCTCCGGTGAGTCGATGGTGAAGGAGCCATCGCACGAGCCGTGACGCGGCAAGGTGGAAGAAAGAAACAGACGGTGAGAAGTTATGAGCAAGTATTCAGGACATCAGTGGAATTCGTGAATGAACGAGAGTGAAGAACGCGCCACATGGAATTGGGTTGAGTTGCGGTCGGCGATTGCCACACCTGGCCTAGTGGCATCCCTCCTTGTGCTTTCCACAATTCCTTATGTAAGCATCAACCAATGCAACGACGACAATTCACGAAGCTATTTAGCTCAACTCTGCGTGTATTTACGGAGTACTCTGTCTCAATTACTCTTCATACACGGCATATAGTCTGTTTAGGACACGTTCCACGATATGACTTCTTGCACACATGCTTCAAAAAGGCATCGCTACAGAGTGTATGAGTAGCAAAAGTCGCCTCACTGAACCAGAGACCCCGGCTTAGCTCCCCGTTCAATTCAAGCAAAAAAGAGGGATCAAACCGACTGGCCCGTTTGCTGTAGCTCGCCATCTATCATATTTCAGTTGCTGATCTTTATCTTATCTCCGATCTACTTACAGAGTTACTTCCTTTCATTATGGTCCAGCAAGAGGCAGCGGCAGATGATGGGCGGTTAGTTCTGGTAAATGCCGTTTCTAGGTGAAGCCAACTATCCGCCTCTCCCCGCATATTTCTTAAAGCTGACAATTAACTCGGCGGTAGGCTGCTGGGCTGGTTATAGTTAGTTCACTCATTCCTCTAATTCCTCATCAGTTTACTTTTGGAGATTTCTCGAGGTTCCGTTTGCTCTGACCATACCGTGTCCTCAGCGTCTTCTGCTGGAGTGCCTCATTCTACCCCCAGCCATGGCTGAACTGGAAGCGCAAATCCACAATCGGCCTAACGATTGACTTCCCGCTCCTGAACATCCTCGGCTTCCTCAGCTACGCTTTCTCCTTGTTCACGTTCCTCTACTCGCCACTAATTCGCTACCAATACTCCATCCGCAACCCTGTCTCACCAGAGCCGACTGTGCGGTTCAACGACCTAGCATTCGCAGTGCACGCCGTGCTCCTGAGCGTCATTACATACTCGCAGTTCTGGTGTTGGGGATTTAAAACTAGCCGGACACAGCGAGTCAGCCGGCCGACGGCAGGGATCTTTTTTGGCAGTTTACTTGCGGTGGCTATCGTCACCCTCGTTGTCGCTATCAGAGGTGATCAGAATAAAAATGCGACCGGCTGGGCATGGATTGATGTCGTTCGTAACCTCCTGATAACCTGCATCGCTAGGGTCTCCGCTAACCAGATTGCCGGGAGACTTTTAGATCTATTGCCTTGGCTATGTAAAGCTCATAGCGACATTCGTGAAGTACATTCCACAAGCATGGGTGAACTACAAGCGGAAATCAACTCTCGGATGGAGCATATATCAGATCCTCCTAGATCTCAGTGGTGGCATATTATCTCTCCTTCAACTGATCCTCGATTCATCCCTCCAGAACGATTGGTCTGGCATCGCGGGTAACCCTGTTAAGTTTGGCCTTGGTATCGTCAGTATGTCGTTTGACACTATCTTTATGATCCAGCACTATTGGTTTTATCGCGGTGCTAGCGAGGGGAACGATGGAGAGCAGAGACCCCTGGTTTCTTCTCCCCGGATACAATAGACTATTGAATAGCGACCCATGCGTCTAAAGGAGACTCGCTCCCAGTCCTTCAGATCGGGGCAGAGCTAGACGGAGTCTTTGGGTAGGGCATATTAGATGTTAGGAGTTCATAGGTGATAGGTTCAACGGACTGTACGATTACTACGTAATTATCATGGGGGTTTAGGATATTATGTACAGCAATGGAAGAATGCATTGTTTTTAAAAGAAAGTTGACGTCTTCGCTCCGTTCTGGGATGCATTCTATCCATTGGTCTATGTATATAAAATGCTTGACAAACTCGACTATAGAGACATGCTAAAATTACACTCCGGGAAAAAAGGGAGGAAAATGCGTAGGTACTCGCCATCGCCAGGAGGATTATGAACATCGAAAGAACCCCAAAACCGAGTCTTTACGCTTTCGCCGCCGCACTCCCAAGTACGGGCGGCACCCACCCCTTAGGAGGCTGTAACTTCGGCCGACCAAAATCCTCATCCAGATCCAGAATCAGCCTAAGCGCATTCCTGCTCCTATTCAACGGTAATTTCGATTCCCTACTCGAACCGGCAGCGGCCGCAGCCTTTCTGCTCGCCGCAACTTCATCGCCCGGCATGGGGAGGAGAGTCTGCAGGACCTCGTAGGCCGCGAGGGTGAAGCCGAATTGGGGTGACGAACGCATGATGCGTGCAGGACCGCCTTTGAAGAAGGCTTTGATGCCTTCTTCTTTGAAGACGGTGAGGGCGCAGTGGCGGAGGTTCAGGTATTTAGTTTCGCCTTTGCGGGCTTCGACTTGGAGACGGGTTTTTATTACGTCGAAGGGGGTTGTGAGGTATGCAGCTGGCATGCCGGCGACTGCACCGGCGGTGAGGAGTTGAAGGACGCCGAGAGACTTCGTGGGAGTTTCGCCGAAGTAGTCCCTTTTTAGATGATTGTAGGTGGGGAAGTAGATGGCGGAAAAGGGTACTGAGCCACATGAGCCCATGGCGTTTTGTTAGCGGAAAAGATACTGCACTCACTATCTCGAAGCAGGCAAGCGCTAGCGCCCTTGTATAGCCCCATAAGACCAAGATTCTTCACTATCCAAAGCGCGGATCGCCGAGGAACTCCATCTACACTCTTCGCAGCTTCCCCCTGAACCTGCAATCGGATTTTGACGATCTCGAGCGGGTTTGTGAAGATCTGCGTTATTCCGTTCAGGTGATTAACCCGAAGAGTAAGGGATTCCAGAGCATGAGACTTACGATTTGACAGGCTCCTGCCGATCCACCTGCGAGCAATTCGTAAGGCCACCAGATCTTTCCAGAAGCTTTGTCTGTGAACTTCCCCCTAACCAAGTCGTTAACAGTGAGCTTGATGGCCTTCTCAGGTGCTACACCGATGAGCTGCGGCAGAACCCCTGAATATAGACCTCCGAAACCTTCATTTTTCACCACCTTCTTGGCGCAGTCAATTGAGTTTTTATACAACAACTCTCCAACCCTCTGGCTCCTCTGATTCTGCATTCGTGTCTTCACAAGATCGATTGGATAGACCATGAAAGCGCCAAAAGCACCTGCAATACTACCCAACGCAAAATGATGTACAGACTCCAACACGCTTTGAAATAGATTCTTTGTAGATGTTGTAGCTTTATGGGCAACTTCCAAGGTCATATCGGCAAAGACATTAATTGGAGCTTGCCATGAGGCGTCCAATACCTTGATAAAATTGTTCACAGAAAGTCTACCAGATGGTTCATCAAGGCCAGAGAAATGAAAGAGGATGTCTGCCTCCATAGGTGTGAACAGAGAGGATCGTGTGATTCGGGCTGCCTCGTTGAGAAAGTCTGTCCGGGTGATTTTCCCATCCTCGCTTTTCTCTGCCGCGCTGCGAACGATGACATCAATGAGGTCCATCTCTCGAACTACATTCTGGAATGCACGCACATTGGCGTAGGAGATCTTGCTTCCCGTTGAGATATTACAGAGCGTATGAAGATTCTCAAGAAGATGGTCCGAGAGTTTGTGCTTTGCGGTCTCGAGGATAATGCGCTGGAATTCTTCGGCTTCTATGTATCCCGATTTGCTCTTATCGAGATAATGGAAAGCCTGCCGGACCCGTTCCCCTTGAAGACCTCGTAACATCTGTGCAAACTGAGGGTATGTCATATCGTGTCGCTGTCGCTTGCCGCCGATGTATAGAGTTGCCCATTCGCCGTTCCAGTCAAACGGGATAGTGTCCTCGCCTTTATTGAGATTGTACATCCTAAGGACGTTATCATATTTAACCGTGCCTGTTCCATCAGGGTCAAACAGTCGGAACGCAATCTCGTATTCGGCGTCTGGCTGCTTTAGGAGGTTTTCGAAGATCGCCCAGTCCTGCAGATTGATTCTGCCGGCTTTACGACGATCGGCTACATGAAATAGGATACCGTATTGTTCGCGTTTGATCTTATGCTACACCATAAAAGACAGGACTGTTAGTCAATGGATACCTAGCGCTTATGCGCATAGAACGACCCTTAAATAGGCTGAAAACTCACGAAGTTTTCATCTCTCGGAACAATTGCGTCCACAAACCCCTCCTCTGTCATGTAGCTCTCCCCAGATTCATCCTTGCGCGCATGCTTTGTGAAAATCGCTTTTGTCTGGGTTGAAGGCT
Source organism: Sabuloglossum arenarium (assembly GCA_022345705.2). Classification (NCBI taxonomy): domain Eukaryota; kingdom Fungi; phylum Ascomycota; class Geoglossomycetes; order Geoglossales; family Geoglossaceae; genus Sabuloglossum; species Sabuloglossum arenarium. The sequence continues at coordinate 2,729 of JAJDMY020000685.1, read as the reverse complement.
TGATGTCAGGCTCGGAGACCGTCGTGCCAACGAGTGATTCCTTGACGGCGTTTTTGATGGTCGCAGCCATGATGGAAGCAAGATATGGCTACCAAGAACAGGGAAAGGAGGAAAGAAGAGGTGGACAAGGCGCAAAAGACGTTGACCTGCACAGTACAGTACGTCTGATGAGAGTTGGTAGGGAAGTGAGTGATTAAAACGATGAGATATTCGTTACTGCGTCAGAAAATATTTTCGCTAACATTGCTTCTTTGGGGCCTGGCGGACACCGGTGTGCCGGTTTCCGATCGGCCACCCAAACTTCCCCAAGTCCAAGTCAACATTCAGTTCTGCTATTCATCATGCAACATCTCCAGTCTGCAGTCAAAGAAAAATATCGCTCAGCTCTTTCCGGGGGGCATTTGGTCTTCTCGCCGACGCATTTGGCCATTGTCCACGCCAATGGAGTTCCTTTCCAACTTCGATATTGTCCAGCTCTATCGCAAAAGCCAGAGTCTTCATCATCACCAACTGCACAACCGACCAGCAAGCCCAATCCCTTTCTCAATCCTTCGGAGGATCTGTTGGTCGCCCAAATACCCCGTGGTTTGCCAACACATAATGTCGTCCTGAACAAATACCCTGTCATCCCAAACCATTTCATTATCACGACAGCCCTCTTCAAGCCACAAACAGACCTTCTGGAAGAGCAAGACTTGGGAGCGGTATACTCTTGTCTGCAGCAATGGGAGGCGGACACGAGCGTTGCCGCAAATCTGAGGAAGCCGAGATTATTTGCTTTCTTCAACTCCGGGGAACATAGCGGCGCAAGCCAACCTCACCGGCACATCCAATTCTTGCCAGTTGAAGATATGTCAAGAGATCAAGAGAGCGATGGTTGGTCATTGCTGGTCGACGATATCATGTCTGACCTCAACATATCTGGTCAAGGTGAGTTCATTCCCTCCTGATAGTCCAAATCACTAAACCAAGCTGGATCGAATCAGACCCACCAGAGATAAAATCCCACCCAAACATCCCCTTTGTGCATTTCGCATCTCCAATATCGCCGAACCCCAGTCCGTCGGATCTCCACCGCCTCTACATGTTGCTTTACAAGAATGCAGTCGAAAGTGTTCGCGCATATATAGGATCGAAGCCCGAAGATGACCTGAAGATCCTTTCCGCTGAGGATGATGGCTCGGCCGCAATAAGCTACAACCTTTCGCTCACCACCAAAAACATGGTTCTGTGCCCGCGGAGGAGAGGGGGGGTGAGCCTAGAAATCAAGCAAACAAACAACAACAACCCGGAGAAGCGCATACTTGGTCCTATCGAGGTGAACGGGACCATTCTTGCAGGTACACTAATGGTCAAAACGCAGGAGGAATGGGACGAACTCCGTAGCGGGCATGAACAGAAGCTCCAAGATGTTCTTGCAGCCATCGGGATTCCTCGAAACTTAAACTAAGTGCAAGGTGTAAACTACTAAAACAGACGATCTTTTCAAGAAGGATGCCCTAGTAAATACCAAGTAGTTATTGAACAGGCGCTCGAGGTATTTTGACTTTGATCATTGCTGTCGGTCTGGGAACTGGATTGTAATGAACATTAGAATTCAAAAACGCTTTCAGAGGCGAAGTTTCATATTGTTCCACCTGCAATTCGTGCCTCGGCAAATATTCCGCACCAAACACCACACCTGACATCATACCTCCTCCCCCGCGGCAAAAAAAGTCCCAGGTCTTCCTCAACACCAAAACACCCATCTCCACCAACCCCAATGTCACCCCCTATCCTCCTAACACCCTCCTTCCTCACCTCCCTCCGCACACACCGAACACTCCCACCACAATGCTGGTACTTCGTCGCCGGCGTGACACTCTCGATGCTGAACCGGGCAGACGAGATACCGCGGGTTTTCAGGAGTGCGATTGAGGGGCTAGATGGGCAGGGGGAGGAGCAATTGAGGGTTGTGAGGAGGATGAGGGAGGCGCTTGTTAAGAGCGCGGCGATTGGGGGACTTCCTAAGGTAAGGTATGTTGTGGGAAGAAAACCGCGGATTTCAAATGAAGAAGAGGAGAGGTTTTTTTTGGTGACTGCGAATAACTGACTGACTGTATTGCTCTACCTAGGCAATCAACTCCCTCCTCGCCCTCAAAACCGCCACTCCTCCGCACCTCTTCGACCCTCCCCTCAGCGCCAACACCACCACTCCCTCCCCAACCCACCCTGAGATCCTCGCGCGCGGCCAACGCTTCTGGGACACAACCTATGGCAAAATCAGCACACGAGTAATGAATCAAATGGACTCAAGCGGGACCTCCGATCTAGGACTTACCGCGCGGTTGATGTATGGGTATCTGCTCAGCAATGTGAGTGTGTTATCGGCGAAGGAGAGTAGCATTTGTTTGGTGGCGGGGTTAGTGCCGCAGGATGTAAGTGTACCTAGCGATTATCCAGGAAGGGAATGGAAGACAAGACAAGCAAACATGCACTTCTATCTTGATCTTATCTCATCTCGCCTTGTCCCTTTCCCTGTCCCTGTCCCCGTCCCATCTCCCTTTTACAGTAAACACATTGTTGACCATAGCAAAAAATCAAGGTCAATCCACAACTTAAAGGACACCTAAAGGGGGCGCTCAATAATGGGGCTACCCTCGAGGAAGTCCGTGCGGTCCGCGACGTCGTGATTCAGATATGTGATGCAGCGGGGATGAGGAGGTTCGGGGATGGGGTAGAGGGGGGGT
>JAJDMY020000684.1:0-18182 GCA_022345705.2 Sabuloglossum arenarium | reverse complement strand
GGGTGTGCTACCAACTGCACCAAGAGGGCTTACAGAAAGTCGCTGCTAATTTGGTTATGTAGGGCGGCAGCACTACCTACCGAACACTGCCAAAAGGAAGGGGCCGTACGTCATTGTGCCTATGTTTGTCCTGCCAGCTTGCCTGCTGTTCGAGTCCCACCTATTTCTGCTTCAGTGCATGTGGGTGTGTATCTGTCAATCTGGCGATACATCTACCTCTGCTGCTAATTGTCTATGTTGGCTGGAAAGGAGGGTGTTGGTGAAATGGGGTGGTTTCTCTGTCCTTGCTGGCGTCGCAACCCTAGTCGCAGCCACACAGCCAACATATATGGAAGATATCTATGGGGCGTGCCTTCGGCGAGGCAGATGGGGTTTTGGGAAAGTGAGGAGGTTACAAGTAGATACGAATAGGTTTCTTCTCTAGTATCTCAGATGAGCCGAGATAAAAATGTAAAAAAAGAAGGTACTGTCAGGCAGCTAGTTTTGGTCAAAAGATGGAGGAAGTGGACGAGAGGGCGAAAGAGGAGCAGATAGCCAAGGAGCGAGAGCGCCTTGCGGATAGTATATAGCGGGCATTGCCCACCTCAATCAAACTTCGTCCGCTCCAACAATTAGAGCCAACAATGTTCCTTGCAAGGTAGAGCGCTAATGTACAGTTTGATCCTCAATCAAAGGATCAAAGAATCCGCAATCCTCCCTTCCTAGCGCTAATGTACAACAAACACCCTACCTAGCTCCCTACTAATCGGAGTGCCCCTCCAGCTCCCCAACCGCCCTCTCCAACAATCGCCTCACGTCCTCAAACAGTGTTCTCTCCACATCCTTCCTAACCTCGACCTTCTCCTCAAAAATCACCCTCTCAATCGGTGTCTGGAAAACCTCTTTCTCCCTCCCGCGCACCACATGCACCTCCGTAAACAGCACGCGCCGCCACTCACAGAAGAGCTTGGCGAGCGGCGCGCATTCGCGGAAGTCTGGGCGTAGGGAGTCGAGAAGACGCGACCAGTGTGCGTCGAGGGCCACGGATTTGCGTTTGCACGCTCCGCGCTCGGTGAAGCTGCCTTTGCGCCACCCGGCAAGGGGGTCGTTTTTGGTGAGTTGAGGACAGGTGGTGGTGCTGGCGGCGCGGCTGTCGATGAAGGGGTCGGAGTGGAGAGGTAGGTATCGGATAGAGATTCTTGCTCATTGAGAGGGGTAGCGGGGATTGTGGTGGGTGGTAATGGGTCTATCCGCAATTCTGATGCTGTTGAAGGGTTGGAGGGTTGGCCTCGGGGTGGATTATACCGATTTGTCTCCCTAAGTGCGTCAATCGCCATGAACGGCAATGTACCCGTGCGGTGAGGAGCCCCGGATTGTATGTAGGTGAGGGTGTCCCAGTCGAATTTGACTGGGTAGTCGAGGTCGATCAGGAAGCCGTGGAGAGAGGGCTGCGATGGCGGACCTGGGAGAGGCGTTTTGGTGGAGAGGATGTTGTTGATCGAGATGTCACGGTGGAGGATATGGGCATGGTAATGGAGAGATCCATGGCCTATCGATGATGGTAATGCCTATTAGATGCTTCCCTATAAAACATAGAAGTTCTTCGTCATCGTCACGCACCAATAAATAAATGCACTCAGGATGGTGCGAACGAGCTCCAATGGGCTCTGAACTTGCTCCGATGGAACTCCGACATATCGCAGTACCGTACGCGTGAAGATGCGATCGTTAAGCTGTGGCTCAACCACCGATCCTCCCCCAGACTTGCTGCGACTCAATCTCATTACCCATCGTTCCCGCTTGGACGCCACACCGAAGGTCCTGATGAACACTCTTAGCCTAATCACAACCCATAAACCGTACCACCCCAAACACATCACACACATCAACTAGCTGCTCCAACATCATCCAGCGGCGAGCTCGCTGCTCAAGTCTTTGCGTCGCTCTAAGATTAGCTGGCTGCTTTAAGATCGACGAATGCGGGGCGATTTATCTTAAAGCAGCGCCCGTCATCTATTCTCCTACCGACGTTATAAAACGACGACAGCGACAGTGAGGCCCATACCCACTATGGCACCCCCGTCCACAAAGAACAAAGAAGAAGTGTTGGATCAAGTACAACGGGAGATATCGAGCGGGGAGGAGGGTTGCGCGCGGGATGAGAAAAGAAAAACCCCAACACTCCGTGTGAGCCACCGGGGACATGGTTGTATCATCGTGTTGGAGCGGGGATTTGGATTAGTCAGTCGAAGGAAGGGGAACGAAAGATGGCAAAGATGTGATTACTATTTCTGGTGGGTGCGATGCGGGTCGAGCCAGTGATGACGGATGATGTCAGTTACGGGTTTCTTATTGACTGGTTTTTTTGCTGTTCAGGCCACACTCGTTTCTTCAATGCGCCACAGTGACCCTTGGTTGACTGTGCCACAGTGAGGGGAACTTCACCTTGGGGATATTTACTCATCTGAAATGTTGCGGAGAAGTAACTTGTGAAAGTTCCCGGGAACCTTCACAAACAACCATATACCTAAACACCTGCTTGATTACCGATTACGTAGCGCAAGAGTCCCATTTCGTACTACAGACCCAGCATCTACTAGGATAGTCTTACGAACGCAATGCTGTCACGGAATGGCGCACGGCAGCCTTTGATGCGATCCTGCGGGGCGGCAGGAAATACTGCCTCAGCATTGGACCGCGATAGGCTTTGCCCTTTCTGTCTCCAATCGCCTTTCGGACATATGGTGACTAGAAGCTATAAGGATGCTTGGGCTCCAAAGCCCCGCAAGGTTTCTTTAATCTACGACAGACCTGCACGGGAGCTATGGAGATCAGCCCTGATGCATTGCCCCTGGTGTGGATTGATAGCTGATGCTATCATCATGTCTTTGAGAAACGACGAAGCTATGGAGCTATCAAATGCTATGCAAGAGGATGGGTCAAGTAATGAGGAAAGTATCTCTGGAGGTTGGGAGGAGTCGGAAGATATTGACGAGACCGAAAGCGTGTCTTGCGACGATGAGAACAACGAAGACAGTTCACTTACCATCCTGAACTCGGATGACCCGTTTGAAGAATATTTTCAACAGCAGCCGCGTTTCTTGGGTGACTTCGAGGGATATTCCGAGAAGTACAAGAGGCTTGATACTGCTTCAATTTGCCATGTCACTATTTCGTACGTGAGTGAAGAGATGGAACCTCGATTGGGCTACAACACCATGGAAGTATGTGTAGAGATCGACTCAGCAGAGACCTCCGATCCCCTCGCCGGAATGACAGGGGAGAAAGCTGTGCATTTCATGTGTAATCTTTACGCAGAGCAGGGTAATTATCGCCGTCCTTTTATTGCAATTCAATACTGATAGATCATCCAGGGAGCCTGGCGGGCGAGTTTGTTAGTTCTCGACCGTACAGCACAAGTCTCGTGCTGGATACAACTGTTGATCAAGCGAAGCAATGGTTGAACAATTGCCGAAAGCACGAAACTTGCCTTCAGATAGCGAGCATCTTTACTCCAACCCGTGTGATTGATGTCCAAGACCCTAGCAGACCTCGTCTTCACATCACTGGCCTGGGAGAAAAGTTCGACTATGTGGCATTGAGTTATGTGTGGGGAGTGAATCAGTCGTACGTTACAACGTTGGAGACGATTCGGGAGAAGAACATAGGCCTGGACATAGCTTTGTTGCCTGGCACAATCACGGACGCAGTGAAAGTTACACGGGCCTTGGGCTACCGATACCTCTGGATCGATTCGCTGTGCATCATTCAGGATTCGCCGATTGATAAAATGCTTGAGATATCCAAAATGCGTCTCATCTATCAGAATGCGGCACTCACAATCGCCGCCGCAAGGAGCACTACTGTCGCTGATGGCTTTTTGAATGACATCGATCCTCCTCGATATTATCTGGAGCCATTTGATGTGCCATTCCATTGTCCGACGGGCGATATTGGTTCAGTCACGATTAGCTACAAGGCGGACTACTTGCGCAAGAATGATCCTTGGAATTCCCGTGCATGGACACTTGAAGAGCAGCTTCTCTCCCAAAGGCTGATGATCTACTCCAATGATGGGCTCAAATGGCTTTGCAAATTAGATTCTCTACAAGAACACTCCCCATTTACTTCTTCGCAGCCATTCCTGAGCCTGCCATGGCGCTCAGGAGGTGAGCTTCCCAACATCGAGCCGGAGGAGTTGAGGGCACTGTGGTGCAGCATCCTATGCGAATATGCGCAAAGAAACGTAACGCACCCCAAAGATAAGCTGGTGGCTTTCGCTGCTGTTGCTGAAGAGTTTCACCGTGTTCGAGGCGGTGACTATCTCGCTGGACTCTGGAGAGAAGATCTTTTCATGGACCTCCAGTGGCGAAGAGATCAGACTTCTGAAACCAACCCACTACGTGCAAGACCGACAAAATACCGAGCACCATCCTGGAGTTGGGCCGCCATAGATGGTTATTCTTTCCCGCCCGATTTCGATGCACCTAGAGAGCTAGCGTTTTCGGAAATAGTCGACTGTATGGTCGAACCGGAATCTCAAATCCTGCCTTTCGGCGCGGTTGTTAATGGAACGCTCATGGTCAAGGGGCCTCTGGCTTGTGGTATCTGGAGCTACACCGACTCTAAATCTCGCGGATGCGATGGCTTGGTACTGGCAGCGGCTCCGGACAGCGAGACTGTCACCGCCGTGGCTGAAGCGAACCTCGACGCTCTGGAACCATTGCTTGATGAAGATGAGGGTGGGGGTAAGGTGTATTGCCTTCCTCTCGCGATAGTGCACAATCTTTGCGATGAGGTTGAGGGATTGCTTCTACTACCAGCTGAAGACGGAAACTATAGGCGAATCGGGTTCTTCAGCGGATGCAGATACCCAGGGTGGTTTTCTTCTTCAGTTGCAGTTGATCATACCATTGTGTGAATGGGGAACGATACATCGTGAGACGCCTGTAGAAACCTTGAATTACTACTTCGAGCCGAATACCAGCATTAAAACAATCTTGGATCGGAATTCACTGCAATCGTTCGAATCTTTCCTCCTTCCTGATCTATAACCATGCAGCAGTTACCCTAATGGTATATCTGACAGGAAAGGCAGCCCAGCTCAACCTATTTTTCGTGGCGGTACTGGCGATTAAGGAGGTGATGCCGGCAGAACATCCACATTCAGTCAATCGCACATACTTGCTGTTAAAACCAAAGTGAAAACGGTCAAGCCAGAGGGTTGAGAACCCGCATGTCTGAGATTCTCTCTCCTAACTGAGGACCCTATCCGATGGTTGATGTCAAGATTGCGGCGACAGGGACAGAGCACCGAAGCTTTTGATTTCGGTTATTCATGGATGGTTCGTAATGTGGCGAGCGGTGTACGCCACTCATCGAGTGGTGTACGCCGCTCATCGATATTGGTCCAGCCATCGAGCACTCCGCTCGACGAGGGGCGTATGCCATCCACGATATCGATGAGCGGCGTGCAACATTCCCCAAAACACCAACGGTGGGCTAGTTGATAGCTTTTGGAAAAATTAAAGAAGTGAATGTGGTCTCCGAATCCTTTGGGAGGATACCTGGGGTCGTCTCTGTCTAGCATAGTGTAAGGATCTGAGTGTCTAATGTTGTTTGTAGGTGTTTCCACGCTGTGCCTTCCCGTCTTCCCGTTGTTTGCAGATGATTTTGGTCTACATGGTTCCAGAATTGTTTTTTTGGAGTATTTAAGAGTTTTGAAAATTCAATCACTTTTGGTCCATCGCAACATCTAACTCTAACGATATGAATATATTCCTCCCTGGGGATTATAGGATATACTGTATAACTACAGTATCCCTAACCGTCCACCATCCTAACAGTTAGACAGGAACGTTGACTATATATGTATAATAGGCGGCGATACATGGTGTCTGCCAGGGAGGGTAGAGTTTGTTTCTTTGGAGTCTCGATACAGTCTGCAAGATTGGTTGCTACTCGAAACATTCTGAAAATTTACGAGGCGCATATGTCCAAAGACGGGGTGAAGGAAAGTGGGAGGAAGAAACAACGCACGCATTGAAAATCGTTGGATCCCGAGATTCACATAAACACGCCACCCGGAGACCCTCAGTTACCAAAGCAATTCATGAGATCCACAAAAGGCGAGATGGGATCTCCCATCATCATTGGGAACCCGAGCAGGCCCATGGCGATGGGTCCTATGGTTGCTGTGAGACCTTTCAGCAGCGCAGTCTTTCTCCCTTTAGATTTAGGCTGGGACTCGACCTCCTTGATCTTCTGGTCCACCAGTCTCTGCTCGTTGAGGCGCAGCTTGCTCTCGTTCTGCCTCACCTGCGCTACCATGTCCTCGAACTTCATGCGCTCGGCTTCTTGGTGGTTTTTCAGATGCAGTGAGAAGTTTTCGAGGTCGTCCATGCGCTCCTTGCGGAGCTTGCGGAGCTTCTCGTCGAATTCCTCTTCCATTCTTCGGCGCTCGCCGCGTCGCTCGGCTTTGAGCGCGTCTTGTTGATTACGTAGCTGGTCCAATGCTTTTTTCTGCTTTGCCCGTTCGTTCTCCAAGGTCTCATGTAGCTCTTTGTCCTTGTCGGCAAGGGCTTCTTTAATATCTTCTTGGAGTTTGGCCATCTCCGCAGTATGTTTTGCAGCTAGGATCTCGAGCTCTTCATTTACCGCGTGGCCTGCTGCTGTGTCTGGCAGAGTCTTGTTTTGAACCATCAATTCATACTGGAGGTCCAAGACGACAGGGTCTCGTTGGATCAGGTCGAAGACGATGGACAAGGCGCAATCTTGAGTGCCATCGAACTTCACCGCCCTTGATCCCTTTGCGATCATATCTCCCCAGTATTCCGGTTTTCCGGCGAGTTCTTTCTGGCGCTCTTGGCCTCTTTTTGGCTCGACATGCTCCCAGAACGTCGTTGCGAGAACAACATTCTTCAATGGATTATCCCCGCAAAGCTTTCGAAAGACCTTGAGATTTCGAAGTGCAGAGCCCTCCATTCTAGGGTCGCTGATTCGATGGAGGTAGATGATCCCTTTGAGCTCGATTCTGTGGGTGTACATTCGTTCGAGCCATGTGGCAAGCTTCCCTAAGATCTCAGCCTCTGTGCGTTCCGTGTCATTGAACCCGGGGGTGTCAATGAGTGTGATGTTGTACCCGGCACGGTAGAACCTGTAACCGTGCACTTCTTCGGTACCTAAATAAATAGTCACCGGTGAGTAGCTATTACGTACTAGTGCTCCATGGCTATGAACTTACAAGATTTCAGCTTATGGCCGACTGTTACCGTCTCAAGTCCGCTAGCGGTATTGATGAAAGTGCTTTTACCGGAGCCCGTAACACCCATCACGGCGACAAAGGCATCAGGTATACCCGGCGCTCCGGCAGTTATATTCAGGGCCATGATGCAGTTGACAGTTTAACGGTATATCCTAGATATTGGGAAATTTACAAAGGATGGTGTAGAAGTCGACAAGATGGTGGGATTGTGCTCGATGTCTGTCCTTTGGTTCATTTAGACTGGACTGAAAATATCAACCAGCCTTGTGTGACTGAGAAGACCAGTCATGCTCCGCAACCCTGCTCATCAGAGCTAATGGATGCTGCAGACTCAGGTGATCAGCCTTGTCTCACAGGAATGCTTTTCTGAGCTGGTGCTCTAGACCGAGGAGCTCAGCCTTCCTTGTTCCGAAGCGCCAGCATTGCTTTTCTGAGCTGATGGATATTGCGAGGTCATAGAGTGGACTAGAACGTCAGGGTTTGGACGCATAATGCATGTTTTCATCCAGCGACCCCACCAAACTGTTGGAGTATGAGGATAAATGGACAGAAATTTACGACCTAGCACTATACGGCTTCGCTTCCACTTTCTAGTCTAAGAAGTAGCTTGGAATCAATATTTTCAGCCTTACAGGCCGAGACATTCAACAATTTCGCATTTGATAAGGCTATCCTTGCAACCAATCGATCTAAATAGGCGGTGTGCTAACTAGGATGGTTACACCACCCCACCTTACTCCTAGTGAGTTACTCATCAACCCAAACAACTGCCTTAGCCCAGACCCGGTACTTCGAATAGTCCTCTGCATCCTGGTTGCCAAATGCTAGAACTGCTGGCTGTACGACAATGCTAAGTGGTCTTCCGTCTAGTCTATGATCCTCGTCATCTAGATGGAGAAACCGATGGGCGCTCAGCATCTCAGAATCCACAAAGAATGGACCATTTGCCATCTCGTTCATGCCTAACGTGACCATATACGCTCTCTGTGTCCAGAGCCCTGTAGAAATGTCCGCGGCACTCAAAAAGATGTTCTCTAGCTTGTCTTGGCACTTTTTCATCTCTGCAGGATCGATAGTCCTATGAAGGAATCTTGCAGGCCCGCACAAGAAGGCATTTGCGAGGCCCTGACAGGAGTGTCTTCTGCTTTCCTCCATCTCGGATTTCACACGGAGACTTCCTTCTGGCTTCGCGTTGTTGCTCGGTTGGCTCAAGAGTCGAAGCAATTGCGATCTCCAAATATGAGACTCCTTCTCGTCAACTGTAAAACATGTCAGGATAGAAAGTTAACTGCCGAATTGGAGAGAGCTTACCAGTCTGGAGCTTTTTATAAATCCACATCAACTCTTGACTGATGCTCGTTTTCGAGATTGCACCTGATAAGTTCGAGGGAATAGTCTTACCCAAAATCTCCTCGTGGTGATCAAGAAAGAAAAAGGGATTTCGGAAGATGTTCATGTTTATGTCCGACGATAGCGCCGAGTGCAGAAGGAGAATCGGAGCTTTTCTAGCTATGTATTCAGTCTTGAGTCGATCTGGAAACCGCCCATCCTGCAATCGCATACTGCCTGACAGCATCTTCAAAAGGGCTTCTTGATCCTCTCTAGGAATATCAAAAATGGCGTCGATCGTGCTTATAGCATTGCTTTTAGCCCATTCCCTCACCATATTATGGAGCTGAGACAGATCGCTGCGGACTTTGCTATCTTCCGGAGGCGCCCACCGTCCTTGATCCATATGTTTAAGAGCTCCTAGCTGAGCTAGCTGGAGCTGACTCTCATATTCGTTCAATTCCTTTTGATGCTCTCCTTGCTGAATCAAAAGTTTTTCGCGGTCTTCTCTCAGTCGGAGGATGTCTCTATTCGCTCCCTTGAGTTGATTCTCCCTCTCATTAAATAGTCGACATAGGTGCTGATATTCGGATTGCAGTTTTTCATAATCATATGAAATTCTGTGTGCGTGGGATGAAGTAATTGTCTCCTGTTGATGGAATCCGAAAGTTCTGCTCATCTGTGAATAGTTAGCCAGTTGGAGACGACATTCTAAAATGTTCGAATACATACAGCAGAGGACCCAGCGCGTAAAGTAGAAGATATGAGCGACTCCTGCTCTCTGGAGGCTTGACCTCTTGAATTTTGGGGTTCCCTGTACGCCACTTGGGCTCTTGAGTGGCGATCCTGGGTAGGAGCAGCACGCTCGGTAGGGACAGCACGCTGGGAAGCCAAAGTTGCAGCAATAGCAGAATCTGGGAGTTCTCTTTGTCCTCTGTGCCTAGCCTCGAGTTGATTATCTGCAGCGGCTCTTCCGGCTTGCAGTTGGGATTCATTGACTGCACGAGACAGGTCCTTCGATCGATCGTCTCGAGGCTCTGTGAAGACTATCTTTTCAACCTGCGAAGGGTGGTCCGTTAGCATGGTCGCCAAATACCGTTGCCAACGCTAAATAAACACGTAAACATAAGGACCCGATCCAACAAACCTGCCCTCGGCTGTCAACTCGATCAATGTCCAGCATCTCAGCATCCCCCAACGGGTCAGTCATACTATTATTCCGAGAAATCTTTCCTGATTTAGGTCGACTAGAGCTCATCTTTCACGATATCGCGGGAGTAATCGCTTCAACGATCGTTCTGAAGAAAGAAGGAGAAGCGGAGAATAACTGCGTTCTGATCTGAATCCAGTGTATTTTTTGCAATTCATACCAGTTTCTCGACCAGAGCGGCTTAGAGTGAATCAAGAACGAAGGTAACGGCTGAGAGAATGACATCTAACCCTGCACGGCGGCGTGAGTCTAGATCATGCACTAAGGTTAATACAAGGACTTCAGGCGTCGCTCGAATCCCAATCGACTGGGTGGAGCGAGCGCTTTGAAAGTATTCTGGCCAAGCAGAGCAAGAGTAGGTACCGGGACAACTGAGACAGTGGAGCTGCGCTCTAATTAGCATCTCTACCATGCACAAAGCCGAGGCCGGCTGCAAGGCTCTCTTGATCACTAGTCTTGAGGCTCTCACTGCATTCCATATTTGGATATCGGACAAGGCTGAGGAAGCTAGTACTGCATAGTTGGTTTGGTTTGAATCAAAATCATGCATAAAACTTATCAAGGCTATCAATTAGGAATAGTCCGGCCACGCCACCTGTTCGCAGCTGAGGAATGGCGCGGGGCTGAGCTGGATATTATGCTATCGGTACGGAGCAGATATTTCCTTCTCAATAACTAGCCCCCTGTTTATTCGCCGGATGCAGCAACGACGGCATTGAGCTGATATCTAAATTTATGAGCTAAGGTCTGACTTGTATGTGAGGCTCCCACTTTTGAATTCGGGGAGTCTTGCAGATCCCACATCCTTTCGACTCGCCCAGGATCGAGCTACACTTTATTCAAAAACACCTTTTGAACCCATCGTAAATACTGCGGTTCTCAACAACCTGAGTTTACGTGATCTGCCTAGGGAGACCGCAAAATGGGTGATAGCTTCGACCAGTTCGACCAGCTCCTGGCAAAAAGAACCGGAAAACTGTCGCTTAATAGCAAATATTCAGCATCCCGCCCCAGCTTCAGCAATGTGGGCGATCGTCATAAGATCATTGTCGGAGTTGATTACGGAACTACGTTTACAGGTGGGGTGGTCAATGTCAACTTTTGGATATCTTCGCGACACATAACTAACTTGGTTTAACAGGTGTCAGTTACGTGAGCACAGCAAAAAATGACGTCCAAGACATCAATGTTATTCAAACCTGGCCGGGTCCCGGGAGAGATAGTGAAAGTGTCTATAAGACGCCATCAAGGATCGCATATGCCTATAACAACCCCAGTATTCAGTCCAATCAGTGGGGGTTCCAAGTGGAGCCTGGGATGGTAGCTTGCTCCTGGACGAAGCTTTTGCTGGACCGAAACGCTTCGCGTACGGCCTGGGATGATCCAGGACTTGAAAAGGCAGCTGGAATGGGTCTCTTGAAACTCCCCCCTGGGAAAAACGCCACAGCTGTATGCGGGGACTACTTGACTGAGATCTACAAACACACTATCAGCGTACTTGAGAAGCAAATATCGGCTGAATCTCTTGCCATAACGCCCTTGGAGTTTTGGTTCACGATGCCTGCGATTTGGTCAGACGAAGCAAAGAGCGCAACACAAGCTGCAGCTTCGAGGGCGGGATTTGGATCCCGGCCTCAAGATGAGATGTTTCTCATAACAGAGCCAGAAGCTGCAGGCATTGCAGTACTGAAGAAGAACGGCGTTCACGGCACCAGCAGCTGCAATGTAAGCCATTCAGCCCCATTCATTTCCTAATCCAGTATTGATTATCTACAGGTTGGTGACGGCATCTTGATTTGCGATTGTGGCGGAGGCACCGTGGTAGGCTTTCCCTGGCCACCACTTCTCATCGCAACAAGCTAAGTGTTTCGACCTCACGTAGGACATCACGACCTATCTCATCGCAAAAACTTACCCAATGCTGGAATTCGACGAATTATGCACTGGTGTTGGTATGTGACCAGGAGAAAACTCGCCGTTCCACGTCACTGACTCAAAGTAGGAGGGAAATGTGGATCTACATCGATTGACAGGAACTTTTACAGCCTCATGTCTCAGCGGTTTGGCTCTGCATTTGACAAACTGCCTCACAAGAAGATGGGTCCGGGCAGTGACTTCATGAAGGCGTTCGAGCACATCAAACGTGACTTTGGATATAGCCTGGAGGAAAAGATTCACGAGCTACCCCTCAACATGCCCATTACGAAACCCGATCCGAGATATTTCGATGACGATGAGCGGCTTGTCAAAGTATCTACGTAAGGAACCGGATGGCTCCCAGGTGCTTGAGGTTTTGCTGACTTCTTTTCACCACGGAAAACAGACAAGATCTTAAGATGCTCTTTGATCCTGTTATTGCACAAATCCTGGACCTTGTACGGCAACAAGTTGCTGCGGCAGCTAAGGAAATGGGGAGATCTCCGGCTATAAACGTGAGCCACCTCACACTCTTCTTCAATACTATTTAGTGACCGCTATGCAGAGAATTGTCTTAGTGGGAGGCTTTGGTGACTCGGAGTATTTGCGGCGCAGACTCATCAAAGCGTTCCCGGATATCCAGGTGACCTGTCCAGACACTCCGTAAGTCTCTTTCGCCTTGCCCGAAGTTTGGAGATTTATCTCTAATGCCTCCCTAAGCCAAGCCGCCATCGTGAAAGGCGCAGCCCTCCGTGGGCTAGAAGGCGTTCGCCCAGGCATCAAGAAATGCCGTCGACACTACGGATTCTCCTGGGGCATACCATTTAGACCTGGAATTGACCCTGAAAGCAGATCGTACATCGGCAAATTTAATGGAGTCAAATACGTTGAGGGTAAGATGAAATGGTTGATCGCAAAGGTAAGTCGATCACTTAGTGTAGCGATTTATACAATCTGATGATTGGTTAGGGAGAAAAAGTTTTTGAGGACACATACCGTACCGTGCCAGTTGTTAGGCCCTTCGTCGAAGGAGGGGGAGATTTAAATGGAAGTTTAAACCTATACTCATGCAGTCTTGACGTGGCTCCAGAGGACCAAAGTCACCCACGTCAGCACTACCGATTCAGGCTAATAGCGGATATATGCTGACATGCGAATGATAGGGGTCGAGTACGTCGGGAAGGTCGAAACAGACTTCAGGCGCGTGGATCTTGACATGTTCGAATCGAAATGGAACAATAATGGGCATGTATACAACATCGCATACTCTGTTGAGGTGATTTTCGGCGCCAAAGAAGGTCTCTTGCGCTTCCGAACAATGGTGAAGGATAAGAATATTGGGAGCACTGCGCTGGAATATGCAGGGAGTTAACCGATGCTCATCACATTGTCAGGATTGCAGTATTTTGCATGTACAATAACTAGAGACCATGAAACATGGTCGATTGGATAGGGTGGATGCTTGAAGGAAGTGGTTTTGTCGTTGTGGAGGCTGCTATAGAATAGTCTGGTAATATTTGACAACATTCCCTTGGAACGAATGTCATCTATTTATTTTTTGGAGCGAATCCGTGACAAAATATGCTATAGGAATAGCTTATTTCTTTGTGGGACCTGGTATTCCGACAGGGTGAAATGGTAACGCAACAAAAAGGGGGTGTGGCAATGCCGATGCCCAATGGTAAAGCGATAGAGTAAGCAACTAAGAAAGAGAGGGGAGGGAAGGAAGAGAGCGGAGAGAAGAGAAGGGAAGAAGAGGAAAAGGATAAAAATGGAGTGGACGGAGAGGATGGAGAGGGTAAAGAGAGCCGGGAGGGGAGGATGGCCAGCTCGGATAATGAGGATAAGCGTGGGGATAATGAAGAGAATGGGACAGCCAACAGGGATAACGGGAGTATCGTAACTCCAGACCAGTTTAAAGACTTCGAACCCGTCCCACGCACGACGTCGCCCCCCGCCGCAGCAATCGACTCGTTGGAGCCCAACAATCTGAATTAACACCAAGTGAGGAGGATCCGATGGGCGACGACGGCGGCGGCAGTGGCAGTGATTCCAGTGACGACAACAACAGCAGTAGCAAAAACAAAAGGGCTGGGGATGCCGATCGTGACTATGCACTAAACTAAGATACACATGGCGACCTGGAGAAATGCGTTATCCCGCGCCGCGCGAAGGGATGTCGAGACGAAGAAAGGGTGGCAGAAGATCAAGATCCCCAATGCGAAGATTGTGACGCTGGCCATGCAAGTGAATGATGTCCTTCGTACCATGAGTCTCGAGAAATCGCTGGCGGATTTCACGTCATCACCGCCACCAGCACCAGCGCCGGTATCGCTCCTTTCCCTCCCCAGTACAACACACTCACCATCTTCGACTCCTATAGTGTCCACCACTACGCGGGCATCGGTACTCTCGAACTCCCGCAGAGTAACACATTCTTCATTAATCTTCATCAGCGCTTAGCCATAATAACGATCCTCACCCGCTTCGATTCTCTGCTCGCTGCCATTGCCGGCAACAATCCTGTCGAGCTCAAGGGCCCAGCTGACAAAGCGGGGCCCAAGGACAACTATTTCTAGAGCTGGGTAGCGTGGTCACCAGACCCGCGAAGGCCCCTGGTTTTTCACAGTTGGAGGGCAGGCTGAGCCATGAGCTGGCTAAAGATTTCGGATTAAGGATTATTGTTTCGACAACAGGGTCAAAGTTCAAGAGGCTTTCAATTCCCGACGCTCGAAGTTTTGTCGAGGTTCTGAGGATTGGGGTGCCGGCTTGGAGGGGGAGGCAAGGCGGCTAGAGCCATTTGCGAGGGTGTTTGTGATAGGGGGATTTCCGGTAGTGACGGAGGGAGAAACTTCGAAGGCCCCTCCTGTTAATGAAATTCTAGCATCCTGGCTAATTAGCAATTGATGTAGATAAATATTGTTGTTGGTAGAGCAACAGGCAGTTTTATCAGTTCTGTTTCATCATGTAATTGACAGGTGGTCTATGGAGTAGACCTAACTACCTATTCATCCCCATCACTTCATTTTCACCTTGGCGGAGAAGTATCTGGCATCTCAGATACACGGTAAATCTGATGACCTTGCGAGCCTATACCCCCACTTTGCGGCTCCGTTGTTCTTATTGTTCCTGATCCTTGTCTTGTCTGAGAGGGTTGACTTTCTAGTTTATGCCTCATAGACTGAACCTCAGTCTCAAGCCGTTTCACATGCTTTAAGCACCGATATAAAAGAAATGCTAGGCCCCCGAAGAGTACAAGACCAACAGGAATGCCTATGCCCACACCAATCGCAATAGATTTGTTCGAGTTCGAGACCGCTAAGGTTAAAGGACTTGAAAGACTTGTCGTGCGTGCTGTGTAAGATGAGAGTCCTGTAAGCGAAGCCGAGGGAGTATAAGAGGAAGTTGTTGCCCCAAGAGTAAACATCTTTACTATCGTCAGTATAGTGAGATTATGGTACGTAAACAACTTACATTATATTGCATACAGCAACTTCGATTGTATGTAGATAGACCACTGAGCCCCTCACAGCAAAAAGGTCCTGTGTTAAAGCTGCTTCCGCAGTTATAAACAAAGACGTTTTCAGTGGAGAAGTTTGCTGAGCTTGAGTTCAGATATTCATCTTTGAAATACAATTTAGTATCTGAAGAAGCCATTCTGGAACAAGTTCGAAGTATTTTCGATGTCACTTACTATGGAGGCAGAACTGCGGGCAGGAAGGGTCCTTGAATAATTGATCTGTACAACTTCCTCTGGCAAGTTCACCTGAGGACGCTTTCCAACATAGAGAGTAAGGAAGACATGACCAGCCCGAAGACAATCCACAGCAAGCGCTATTGGTAGCGAGGCTGTCGCATGGTTGGTCGCCAGAAGCTAGAGTTCCATCTGGGACGTAACATATGATGCTGGCTGATGCAGCGACCGCAAAGATAGCTAAAAGGGTGAAAGTGCGGAGACCAAGATAGTAAGACATGATTTACATGGTAGAAAATGATAAAATTGAGGTGTGCGGGGTTATGATCTAACGTCTTATAAGTAGTGTTAACCAAACTAATGCTTTCCTTATTAAGTAATTACTAAGCCTTCTAACCACATGCGAGACAGCTCACAAAAGCTGCTTAATAGCCAGAAATACAGAGGCTCCGGCCAAAAGTCTTGACACGGCTACCTATTTCCCAGTTAAAGGGCGCCTAGAATTCGGCTACAGATCGACCGATTGCTGCCCCAGGTATAGGCCGGCAACAAACTGTTAGAGATTCCAATCAGCTTCATATTTCTTACCACATTCTCTATGCGCGAAACCGGGGTCGGAAACCTGCAACTGCATGCGGTGGCCAAAACAAGGCATTGAATTCAGACCAGGATAGAGGATTAAAAGAATATATCAATTATCGAATCCAAATTGATCAACTTGCAACTCAAGAGCATATGTTACTTACTGCAAATTCGATTCTGTGAGCAAGTGGTTCCATCCATATTGTGGGAAAAGACTGGGTACTGTGGAGCTTTCGGTGGACGTCTCGGGAGGTAGAACGATGGTGTATTAGCTAGCTACGAGGAGAAACCAAGAAGGGGTCCCGTCGCCAAGATCACGCAAAACGCTTCGCGGGGAGCCCCCTAACCATCACTTCCCGGGCAACCCCCGGCCTCCACAGCCGCCTTCCTTCTGGACCAGCGTCCCACTGGGTTTAATAGACATAGTAGTAATATAGTAAATAAAATGAGTGACTAAGGTAGCAGGAATTCATGAAATAAAACTGAGAGAGTATGTTATAACAAAGTAAACAATGGGGTCTCAATCTGTCTCTTCTTCCTCCCCTGCCTTCTCCCCCACTCAGTGCCCTAACATTCTTCTTCTCCTTTTCTGTCTGTCTCTTCCTCAGCTACTGGGATTTTCGATTTTCAGATAGAGGTGGTTCTAGAAACTTGCAGAGACTTTGCCGAGAAATTGCTCCGCGTGGAGTGACCAGGACAAGGGTATCGAGCTTTCTCTAATTTCCCAGTCTATATAAATTCTGTCTGCTCCCACTCATCAGTCTTCTTTTCTCTTTTCTTCTCTTGTGGCCACCCTCCTGCATATGTTGAGCGCCTTTGCAAGTAGTATAGCTCCAATGTCACGGCAACTAAGTCGTTCCAGGTGTAGGAGGCCAGCTAGGCCAACCACCCATACAGGAGGAGAAGGGGCGACCACCCAGAGCCACGCTAAGATTGGCATCATGACACACCAAGGCCATTCCAGGTATAGGTAGTCGGCCAAGTCAACTGACCATACAGAGGGAAGAGGGCATTGACCTAGCGCAAGGTCACAGCCGGTAAGGAGGCTCGGCCATAGTCGGTCGAGCGACCCCGAAGGCTGATGTTTGTTAGGGCAGTGTTGCCTAGGGCAATACCTTGGCGGACCTCAACCGCGTATATAGGATCGACGGGGCCTTCACTAGGAACCCCATTAATCAATACTTGTATTTACACAGATAGACCTTAGTTGAAGCTAGGCCGACTATAGTCTATATCCCTGTTCTATCTTGACTCGTTTCCTAGCCCACCTACGTGACAGTCGGCCAGACGACATTGACCATTGCCCCAACTGACACCTACGGCACCCAGATCGCCGACCGTAGTCAGCTGTGACATCCTATTCTTCAGTTTGGGTACTGTGGAGGCCGGGGGTTGCCCGGGAAGTGGTGGTTCATGGACTCCCCGCGAAGCTATCTATGTGGTCTTGGCGATGGAACCCCTTCTTAGTTTCTCCTCGTAGCAAGCTAATACACCATCTTTCTACCTCCCGAGAAGCCCACCGAAAGCTCTACATCTTTGGCGAACGAGAGGAGATTCTTGGGTAGCCATTGGTAGTCAGGTCCAGTAGACGCAGAAATTCAGTCTGGCTACTGCTTTGTTTGATTAATTAGGATGAGAAAAGCTCATGCCTATTATTAAAAGAGTCATTGAAAAATTTTCAAGCAAGAACGTAGCAAGAAGCTACCAACATCAGCAACGATTTATCAACCTATTAAGCAGCATCAAAGAAGATCTTTAACTTTTATCACACCTATTATCATCACATTATACAAGACTAATTGGTATACAGATTATGTGAAAAAACTTGGATACACATTATCAATCTCGAGTAGCTCAACTGCTAGTACCAGACCAGTCTATAAATTTTTCTAGATAACCAGCATTCATCTCTAGAATACCCATCGCAAGCACAGTTATACGATCAAGAGCAACTTCGACCGAAGACCCTTTTGATTCCTTATCATCAACATTTCAGCTTCTTGATATATCGAGTAGTAGCGAAACCATCACACCTCGACGATTATCCCCAACTGAGCCTACTAAGTATACCATCAACACCATGAATGAAAGCACTCTTTCACAAACCTTTTCAAGCATCGGGTACAAACTCATTCATGTTAGGATGTACTTGAAGACAGTACAGCTATTGGTAGACAAGACAACAAGTGACGAGAATGAGAAGAGGG
>JAJDMY020000683.1:0-18184 GCA_022345705.2 Sabuloglossum arenarium | reverse complement strand
GCGGCGAAAGATAGAATAATCCATGCGAAGGGATAACTGTTATGTGGTGACCAGCGAAAAGGAATGATGTAGTTGATCTCACGCTGCTTTACCCATTGGAAGAAGTAGATCCATGACCAGCACCGGTCCGTTGAGGGTGAGTCGCCTGCAGTTTTCTGTTATCTTGGCTAAAGCTTTCAAGGAGCTTGTAAACACTAAAGGACTCTATCTCCACATTATCCACACGGCGATAACAAGCCTGTCATGGATAATTGAATTCGAATCACTCGGTTTCAAATATCAATATGTCGTTGGACCCTCCGACGTACCTCTCTTCGCTGCAGAACAACATCCGCGATAGGCCCATACCATGGGACGGCGCCGTTCGAGCTGGGCACATCACCGACGCCGATCTGAAGAAGATCAAGTCTGTGGATAAGGTGCGCAGGGATCAACGAAAGCAGATCGTCGAGGCGAATCTGAATGACTTTAGTGAGCTGCTTTTGGGTGGGAAGGATTCGAAGAGTGTCCTGGAGACGGCGGGGAAACGTGCAGATGTTGTCCAGTATATTCTGGTTCTTGTGGGGGATTTGATCGACGGTGCGCAAGATTTTGGCCTGCATTTCCATCAAGCACGGAATTGATGATGTTCATACTATAGATATACTAGCGCTCAAATCCACTATTCTCACGCACCCCAATCCCTACGGTCCATTTCTACGACTTCTCGGTCAATCTTCGAACCCCGAGGATCCAATCCCTCTCCTCGCCTCTTCAGTCCTCACAAGTCTGATATCTGAAGCTCTCATAACCTCCACCAAACCAAACAACCTGACTACAGAGACTGCCAAAGCTCTGCCAAAGCTCCACTCATATCTCTCGGGCCTCGCCAAGAGTTCCGACAGTGGCCTACAGGACATCGCAGTTCAAGCATATTCTGCACTTCTGGGGACCAAGAAAGCGCGAGAGATTTTTTGGAAGCAAAAGGCTGAGACTGTTACACCTTTGATTGAGATACTGCGTACAGCTGCTGGTGTTAGCAATAATGGAGAGGCCTCAACCCTTTGGAGTGGTAACGCTAGTGTTCGAAGTATGATTGAAGCTGGCTTGGGCGGGATAGTGGGTTTGCAACTTCTGTACCATGTACTGCTGGTCCTCTGGCAGCTAAGTTTCGAAGGTGCACTTGTGGGTGATGACCTTGAACAGTAAGTCACGATAACATTCAGCATTCGTTTCTAATATCTACTAACGTTCCAATAGAGATCATGAAATCATTCCGCTTCTTATCCAGTTACTTCGGCTCTCACCCAAAGAGAAGACTACGCGTTTACTAGTCTCTACTCTCGTTAACCTCCTTTCTACAAACCGAGATAGCTTGCTCCCAGCAGCAGCTCTTGCACGCCTTCCATCACTCCTGCAGAACATCTCCGGCCGTCATCTTACAGACCCCGACCTGAACGAGGACCTGACGACTCTGAAAGATATGCTGGACGAGTATACCAAGAACCGAACAACATTCGACCAGTACGCAGCCGAAGTCCGCACTGGTCACTTGCACTGGTCACCACCTCATCGCAATCCGAATTTCTGGAACGAGAACGCCCGACGCATTCTCGATGAGAACCAAGGCGAGCTACCAAAGAAGCTGGCTGAGATCATGGGCAAGAGCTGGGATAATGACAAGCAGGTCTTGGCGATTGCTTGCAATGATGTCGGATGTCTAGTCAAAGCTGTCCCGGAGAGACGGGACTCGCTGGAGAAGTTGGGCCTGAAGGCAAGGGTTATGGCGCTAATGGCGGAAAGTGATGAGACGGTTAGGTGGGAGAGCTTGAGAGCTGTTGGTGAATGGCTGCGGTATAGTTTTGAGGGTTGAGAAAAGGCTTTCCTCATCTTCTCTCATATAATTGGCTTGTAGAGTAATGGGGCTTTGGCTTTGCGCTGGATAGTCGGTTGCCACAGCTCTTTCAATCAATCCATATCTCCATTGTCCGATATGCTGTTGACAATTCCATCATATCAAGACACTATATCAGAGACATCTTGACACGGTCAATTTTCTACAACCGCCTCGATGACAGTAATGCACATAAGAATTACCCCACCCCTAACGAAAAATAAATTCCCCTAACCTCACCAACCATCCATCACAAAACCCATAAACTCCTAATCCGCCGGCGTCCAACGACCATTCAAGCACCCCCCTCGCGTTTCGCATACTCCTCCTCGATACGTTCCTCATAGAGCTCCTCAGCCTCCCTCTCAGCCTCTGATCTCGTATCCTGTGCGTCTGAGGACTCAGCCGTAGGAGACCGACCGGCAGTCGCGGTGTCTGATGATGATGGCAAGTCGTCGCGGGAGGTAGAGGAGACTGGGGATTCTTTGGGTTCCTCCGTGAGTGGGATAGGCATTGTTGTTAAATGGTTGAGGTTTTCTTTGGAAGGATTTTTGTTTGGTTGATGCGGAGAGATGGGTGGATGGGGGAGAGTTGGCATAGGAGGCTGTGAAATGGCCGAGGATGGTGGTACGTCATACTGTGGCGCATCCTGACACACCAGAAGCAATTCTGCCTTACGATGTGTCGACAAACCAGACTCCCGCATTTTTGTAGACGTGACGGCAGTTGTCCATCGAGGCGGAGGCAGGCGTTTTGCTGTGTTCTAGGCGTTTTTGCCGTGTTAGAGTAGCCAGGCAGCAATTTCCCGCGACCCGTCCGCTGTCATGTTGGCTGTTATATAACCTCGAGGCTGTCATCAGCATCATGGCAGACGCTGATCGCTTCTGTTGCTTTAGTTGCGGCTGATACACGTGGTATTTATCATATTATCTCTTGAGATCTTCTGAGCTCCTTTCAAACGCAAGCAATGTCCCTTAACAATACCGCCTTACATGTTATCTGCGCGTATCCAGTCTCTGGCCAATATGGCCGGATGGTCCGGTATCTCATCTACCCTCTTCTCACGTTATCTCTGCTTTTCTCAGTCGCGGGATGGGTGGCCGGTGGTGCCCTCAATACTGCGATGACCTATATTGCTATCACCGGAATACACTTGGCTGCAATGGCTATCAACACGGAAGCGGGCGTTCTGGACCTGGACGTCTTGACCGCCTACCACATCTGCATGGTTGCGCTGATTCTTTCACCACCTCTCATCATGTGGACGAAGTCTTTGCAGCGACCATCTGGGAAGGCTGTGTTTGCTATATGGGTAGTTATGTTGTGGATCGGGGTTATATTGTTTACTGTTACGGTTAAGCGCCTTCCAAAACCGGTCCCCTGTCTGGACAGCAGCGGAGCAAATGTGACATCTATCAGAGAACTTCAGAGATGCTCACTGACTTGCACCAATTTTTCACTTCCTTTGCGACAGCTCCAACATGCGGAGGTTATCATCGCACCAAAATACTACGACAGACTGGATACGATTGCACTCGCGGGGACTATTACAGTCTCCTTTTTTGTGCTCTTTGCCTTAGTGAACGCCCGCATTGCTTCACCCTTCCCACCTGCCTCAGCGCAGATGTACAGTTCCCGAGGACAAACATCGGAGTTTGAAGCTGGATATGTCGCGAAGGGTGCGAGATTGATTTTCAGCTTACCTCTGAAAGTATCAGTTGTCGCAACAATCACCTGGATTTTCATAATGGATTTTACGATACTGAAACGATTGCCACAATCAGAGACTAACACGGCTATCAGTCAATGGGGACCACTTGCGGCTTTTGCACTGGTCACTTTAGCAGGTGGAGTGGCAAGGTTGACAGCTTCTCCAAAGAAGGGTTTCCACACCGCGACATTGCCAAATCCTACAGAATTCCAGGCGGGGGGATTGGAGAGCCAGGATTCGATCAGTTCGACACGTTGAGCCGGGGGGACTGAGGTCACAGATATTTCACATCCGAAGAAAGGATTTTGGTCGAACATTTGGAGTGTCGCATAAAGAGGTCTAAAGAAGACGGAACTCAGGCGTGTGGATCAGGCATAGCGAGTGGAGTGGGTTAAGTTCTGACAGCAGAAATGCTCGAGGGCCCGATTCTATTGACCCCGAATATGGATGTTAAGAAAGTGGATTGGAACGAGTGGACTCACTCAAGTGTCCATAGCTGGAATCAACATGTCGCTTTTGACCATAAGGATGATGAGACGGAGTTGAACTTAGCTTTGAGGTTGGATAGTTGACGAGAATCTTTGGAAGCATCCGATACTGTTGCTCTTTAACGGCTGTGTACGGAGTACCTTATCGGAGAAATACCCCTGTAAGATTGGAGATTCAGTGTTTTCCAAATCGTGACAAATCGAACCGTGTTTAATTCTTGTCGTATTTGATAGTAGAGCTGTTCATATTCTTCTATAAAAGCCGTACTGTTCAGATGGGCCATTGTCCTGAAGATATTATTGTCTAGTCAGCAGTCGACGCTGCGGAAAGCTTCCGCCCCTTCGGAGCTCGGTTTGCGACGGCATAACTGACCTGCCATCGTTACACCCAATGCGGAACTCGGACTTGGGACTATTGAAGTCCGCAGATACGATGAATCTGCGTCATTAACTGACGATGCACGTTTTAATACGTGCTCAAACCCCAAGCTTCGTAAAACCTCATTTTTGACAACAAATACTCTCCATTGTATCCATCCAACATGCCTGTGACGAAGTTTACTACACTGGAGAAATACATGTACCAAAATGGCTTCAATTCGTACCACGAGTCCGTCTCACTCTAATAATCATTGAAGGCGCATTACTAACTGAAGACTGCAGATCGGAAGCCATAGCAGGTGCCCTTCCCATCGGTGCCAACAGCCCTCAAAAGCCTCCCTACGGCCTCTACGCTGAAAAACTATCCGGCACAGCCTTCACAGCCAAACGCTCAGAGAACCTTCAGACATGGCTCTACCGGATCCTCCCCGCCGCCGCCCATGGGTCCTTCGAGCCTCAAGAATCCACCACATACAACACTAACCCGGAAAATGGGCACCAGAAAATACACCACATTCCCAATCAGCTGCGGTGGGATCCATTTGATATGGATGAGACGGTGGATTGGGTACATTCATTGCATCTTGTGGCGGGTGCGGGTGATCCGACGATGAAGAGTGGGATTGGGATTTTTATATTTGCTGCTGGGAAGGATATGGATCGTCGAGAAGCATTTTATTCTGCGGATGGAGACTTCTTGATTGTGCTTCAGCATGGGGTTCTTGATATTCAAACAGAACTAGGACATCTTCTTGTCCGACCAAATGAGATTGCTGTCATACCCCGCGGTATCCGCTACCGCGTAACTCTCCCTGCAGGCCCCGCACGAGGCTATATCCTCGAGCTTTACCAAGGCCACTTCCAGCTCCCCGAGCTTGGTCCCATCGGCTCAAACTGCCTCGCCAACGTGCGGGACTTCCAAGCCCCTGTTGCGGCATTCGAAGAGGACACAGACTCGACATGGTACGTACTCTGCAAATTTAACGGACGTCTCTTCGCCGCGAAGCAAAACCACACGCCCTTCGACGTCGTAGCGTGGCACGGTCTCTATTACCCCTATAAATACGACCTCGGCCGCTTCAACACCATCGGTAGCATCAGCTACGACCACCCAGATCCGAGCATCTTCACTGTGCTCTCTGCGCCCTCGGATCATGAAGGCACCGCCATCGCGGATTTTGTCATTTTCCCCCCTCGTTGGCTCGTCGCTGAGGGCACCTTCCGTCCACCGTGGTACCACCGCAACACGATGTCCGAGTTCATGGGCCTCATCCATGGTGATTACGATGCGAAAACTGGTGGTGGCTTTCGCCCTGCGGGCGCTAGTTTGCATAATGTAATGAGTGCACATGGACCGGATGCGAATACGCATGAGAATGCGAGTAATGTGGATCTCAAACCGGCGAAGGTGGGTGAGGGGAGCATGGCGTTTATGTTTGAGAGTTGCTTGATGGTTGGAGTTACGGAGTGGGGGTTGAAGACGTGTAGGAAGGCGCAGGAGGGTTATAATAGCGAGAGCTGGGGACCGTTGAAACCTCATTTCAAGAGGCTCCCTCAGTTCAAACCTGAGGTTTGATTGTTATATTAACAATTTACGTAATAGAAATGCTGATTTCGTTGAGGTGTTTTCTAATTCACCATCGACTAGGCAACTAGCTAATTTCCTCAAATCCATCGAATGGATTTCCAGGCAATCGGGGACTCTGGAGTCATGGAAACAAAAACCTCAAAACGGATCGTTATCGATAAGAAGGTAAGATCCGGTCGGAAGCCGTTGAGCCGTTGATAACCGCAACTCCGTCGTCCGGAAGGGAGAATGCGATGCCAAATAATAACAAGCTCCTGCCTGGTATAAACTGCTGCTGGAGTTGCTGTTCCTACCAAGAGAACCGGGAGCTCTTTTGACGGAGTTAGTGAATCGAGGAGTGTTTACAGCCGACAACGCCTAAGGCCTACCAACTACAGCCGTACCTCGAGCGGGTTGCACAGTCCGCTCCACAATTCCTCTCCCTAAGAAAACCGGAAATAATTCCAATGGCACCAAAATCCTGGCTCCCCATCCCCCCGGACTCCCACTTCTCCCTCGCCAACATCCCCTTTGGCATCATCAGCACCACCAGCCTTCCGCACCCTCATCCTGCCATCGCCCTCGGCGAGCACATCCTCGACCTCTCCATCTTCTCCACTTACAACGGCTTCTCCTCCCTCCCCTCCATCCGGCCCCATCTCTCCGTCTTCTCGCTCCCAACCCTCAACGCCTTCGCCTCACTCGGCCGTCCCGTCCACCGGGAAGTCAGGAAATACCTCCAAGGTGTCTTCGCGGATGACACGCCCTACCCCGAGATTCTAAAGACGAACGAAGAGTTAAGGGGAAAAGCGCTTTTGCAGAGGAATGATGTGCAGATGCATCTACCCATGCACATTGGGGATTACACGGACTTTTACGCCGGGCTGAATCATGCGTATAACGTAGGCGTCATGTTCCGCGGCGCAGCGAACGCGCTACAGCCAAATTACCTCCACCTCCCCGTCGGATACCACGGCCGCGCCTCATCCGTAGTCATATCCGGGACACCCATCCGGCGACCCAGCGGGCAGATCCTCCCCACGCCTACCTCCCACCACCCCATCCTCACCAGCAGCAGAAAGCTCGACTTCGAGCTCGAACTCGGTGCTTTCGTGTGTCTCGCAAATAAAATCGGGGAGCCCATTCCGATAGCCTCAGCCGAGGAGTTTCTGTTCGGGTGTGTGCTGGTGAATGACTGGTCGGCGAGGGACGTGCAGGCGTGGGAGTATGTGCCGCTGGGACCGTTCGGAGCGAAGAATTTTGGGACAACGATTAGCGCATGGGTCGTCCTTGCGGATGCGCTGGAGCCGTTTCTGGGGAGGGGTTTGAAGGGTGAGAGAGAGGTGTTGGGGTATTTGAAGGAGGAGAGGGGGGAGAATGTTTATGATATTAGGTTGGAGGTTGATTTGACTAGTACGTAAACATCCCATCCTGGATATGCAATTACTTTTCAGGAAAACCCAGAAATGCTCACACCTATCCTTCCCCAGCAAAATCCAGCACCACAACAACAATAACCCGCACCACCTCCCTCAACCTCCTCTGGTCCTTCCCCCAAATGCTCGCCCACCACTCCATCACCGGCTGTCCCATGCAAGTCGGCGACCTCCTCGCCTCCGGTACCATCAGCGGCACAGACCCAGGGTCTCATGGGAGTTTGCTGGAACAGAGCCTGAATGGTAAGGAGGCGGTGAAGCTGCAGGGGGGCGAGGAGAGGAGATTTTTGGAGGATGGGGATACGGTGACTATTAGGGGGGTTTGTGGGGATGAGGAGGGCGGGTTTGTGGGGTTTGGGGAGTGTATGGGGGAGGTTTTACCGGCCTTGAAGATTTAGAGGGATATTTACATGCGCTAGATAGCAGCTGTCCCTACAGAACCAACTGCCGTTCTTACCATCGAATCTTGCAGAGCGCGAGCCAACCTCTCTCCGTTCATCCAATATGTATGACACATCTGCAAGGACATCAAAGGATAGTGGGAAACTCATCCTACGGTTATTTTGTGTATCCCCGATAGTCTAAGCTAGCCACAACACAACAAACTAGAGCTCCTTATCACATAGATACGCATACATAACCCCCTTCTTCTCTCTATCAAGCCAAGCCAAGCCAAGCTAAGATAAGCTAAGATAAGATAAGCTAGATAGATCATTCTTCTTAAAAAGCTTCTATCAAATCATATGAATGGAGATGGGGGAGTATCCTCCTAGTAGCCCCGGATGAGATGATAATTTGAGAAGATATGGAAAAAAAAAAGCCAATATCGCAAACACGGCTCTGCGTGACAAACGGAGAGTTCGAAAGGGGGCGAGGAAGACCCCCTGGATGAAACCTATTCATCGTCTTCGTCTTTGGCGCCCTTCTTGCCCTTCTTCTTGGGAGCAGGTGCGCCTTCTTTCTTCTGATGTACGATCAGTTTCGTCCATGAGGTTTCCTTATCCCACTCGAAGCCTGCGAGGATAGGGTTGTCGAGTTCGTCGTCCGCCTAAAAGACATCACAACAAATGTCGGTCATTGCCTCTCAAGAGAGAAAAAAACATATACACATCCCCGGGGCATGAAGACAAACCTTCTTCTTAAACTGCTTATAGATAGCATCTAATGCGTCCTTGATGGTGACGCCCTTGAGGTTCCGCGCCGTGACCTCGAGTCCGAGAGGGAAATGAAGGTCTATTTTCTTGACCGGGGGGTTGGTGAGGAGTTTCTTGAGAGTGTCTTTTTCATCGAGGGTGGCGGGGGATGTGTTGAGTTTCCTGGTTTGGGGTGTTGGTTGGCGCGGTAGGGTGATGGTGGTGAGGAGGAGGAGTATATGTGGGGGTAGAGGGAAAGGAGAAAGAAGATGTATGCATGTACATACCAATTGAGTCTCTGCGTCTCCTTCGCAATCTGTAACTCCTTTCCTTCCTTTTCTGTTGTTCATTGGCGTACGGGTTAGTCAGGTCCAAAAACCAAGCAGACATAAGCAAGGTCGCACGTCGAAGCAACAGTAAGTTCAACCAAACCCCGACGAGGAAAACAAAGAATAACATCCATACCTAAATCATTAATGTTATAAACCCCCGTCGCACTCGAGCCCGTCCTCTGATGCTTACTCTTATCCTTCGCGCTGCCAGCTGCGTCTTTTGGCGACGAGGCCGAGTCGACTTTGGCGGGCTTTCCTGACATTCTTTGTTGAGGATGCAGGAGCTCTTCCTGTTTGTTATTGCTTGTCACTTGTGTAAGCCTTAGCTTTAACAGCTCACGAAGGGAACATGCAAGTGGAAGTAGTGTAGTGAGTGGAAGTGAAGGAGGGAAGGAAGAGAGGAGGCCAGGTACGAGAGTGAGCGAGCGAGCGAGGGGAAACGAACAGGCTGAATCGGGGAGAGGTCAGGTGTGGTGCCATCACCTCACTTCCATCTCGCAGACGTGACGACGTAATTGGGTAACCTGACACATGTGCATGTGCGCGAACCATGACAAGTCGGTGCGGGGTCACTAGGGCAATTACGGAGTTACACGAACAACCGGTTGCCTTTACTGGTGCGTTAGTTTACTTGGGCAGCTCAGTGAGGGGTGACGAATTCTGGGGTACCTGCAGAGCTAAGAGTGATGGACGAGCTAGTTTGAACATCTCTCTTCTAAATAATCCCTCATCGCTCCAAGGCGCTCTCTTTTCCATCATCACCGAGACTCATACCGGTGGTCCTCAGTACCCATCCCACAAGTCGGTGTACAGATTTCTTTCTGGGCTGCTAGAGATACGGAGGCAATGAGATTCTCGCTTAGTAATCCACCACTCCTTTGCTCTCTACATCCTACGTCAATTCGCGGTTTGTACGCAGTACTTTCATCTCAACATTTCTCATTCTTAGTTAGACTTTGTTGAAGAGAGAGGTAGGGATATCAAACCTCTAGGATAGATTGCAGTGCCGGTGTTTGTCTTTAGTTTTCTTCATCACTGGATGGGATTTCTTGGAGTACGTGGGGTTCGGGAGATTGTGTACTTGTATAAGGTGTATCACAGATAGATGGTGTTTCTTAGCTTGATACCTGCTTTGCGATAGCAATCATTGCTATAGCGTTCTTTGATTCGTGATCAGTTATTGTGCTTCATCGCTCCTTGGTATTCCGTTAGCACTCTCTATGGCAAAGACTACCCTCTTGCTGGCCGACGTTGATCTCACCTATCCTGATACCTTCTTTGCCTCGTGATCTGTTGCTTTGTATTTCACCGCTTCTTGATCTCCAGCAATCCCTTACAACAAGGGAGAGCCTGCCACAAGGCGGCCAACCTTGATCTCTCCTCTCCCGTCTCGGTTCCCATCTTCAAACTGACTTGTCCAAAAGAGAGAGGAAGCAGCCTCGCTTATTCTCGGCGAGGACCATCTCGCGAAGTTTGGCTTGGGGGATCCCGCGTCTTGGAGATGGAGATGGGAGAAAAGTCAACAAACAGCCGAATCGGGAGCAACATCCCCAACTACCACAACACCATCCCCAGTCACGCAACAACTTTACCAAATCCGTAAGCTCTTACCAATCTAGTCTAGCTTCCTCATGTTATTGCAACAAGCGAGTGTGTCTTGGCACCATTAGTGCCGTTTTCTTGCGCTGCCCACGTGTATATAAGGGGTCCAAATCTTCCAGTTTTTGAAACCTTTTCTTCTTCTTTCCTCAACTTCCCACCGCCAGGTGAGCTACCCCCGTCACTTTCGCCCATCTTCGTTCCGCACAATCATCACCATCATCCAGCACAATCGATTCTATCATCTTCATTTTCACTTCTATCTTCATCACCTTCATATTCATCATATTCATTGCCTCTCGTCTTCGTCTGGTCTGAATCGCTGACCTTACGTTTTCAATTTATAGCGATACGCGTGCCTACGAAGCGCGGCGAGGCCCGCTAACCTTTAGCTAGAGACGAGGCGGCAGACGACGTGTTTCGCCCTCCCCCTTCTTCGGTCATCCTCTGTCGCCACTGGTAAGTCCCCTTTGCACCCCGTGAGACCCTGAACACGACGAACACGACAACCCCAGGCACTATGGTTGCGTGTGATTGATACGGAGACGTCCTGTCGATCGCACACAACCACCCATTAGGGTGCCTGGGCTCGGCCGGCCAGGATGGGGACCTCTGCATGGGTGGGAGACTTGCATGTCCCTCGCACAGGGCAGCCATTGCGATGCTGTACAGGGTTGGGAACGAGTTGGTACTCGTTGGGCCCCTCTGCGCCCAATGGAAGTTGGGGAGAGGGTTGGTTGAAGGGAGAATCTTCAGACTACAGGCGGTAGTGAAGATTAGAGGGCGGTGGAGGTCGAGCAAGCCTTGATTGACTTCGGTCGGTCGGCTTTTGCTCAATAACTTTTGGAATCCTTCTGTCTCGTGCAGATTAAACTACTGCTTAGCAGTACACATATTTTTTTTCACTCTTATCTTGGCTTGTCTGAGATACCAGAGAAGAAATCTACTTGCAGCCACCTGTAATCTCCATTATTCGTCCCCAAAGATTCGTTTGCCTCATCGAGGGTTTCCTTGTCGCAATGTCAGCGTAGATTGTGTGACTATGGCTAGGGCTAAGCGGCAAGAGAGAAGATTTGCTTTGAAGATAGCTTGAGGAGCCTTATATCGAAGAGCCAAGGTCTGTCTCATTGCTACCTTGTGCACTCTACTACAGCACTTAATATCAACTCCACTCATCCGATACAACCCACCCAGCCTGGCTTGAGCATGTCTTCATCTTTGCCTATACCCCCGGTCTTCAGCGCATGCAATACACACACGTTCCTTTGATTGAAATAACAACCAATCAGTTTACCGGGTTGTCGTACGTATGGAGCAGTGACCTGAATACACATGCTCTAAGGATACCTGAAGGACTTATCCCTGGAGCTCTACATTTTCCACAAGTGAAACCAAAACCAAAAGAAAACTCCAGTAGAAAACCTCATTCACATACGACCCCCTGTGCGCACGGTAGTTTTCATTAATCTTCCTCTGCTCTATTGTGTCGTGCGTACAGCACGTGTATGAACCCCCCTTCTTTCCACGCAAATAAACAAATTAGCGGACTTTGGGGTGTTAAGGGGTGCTGCTCCCCTACATAACCAAACTAGTGGCGACTTTCTGTCAGCCTTCTTGGTGCAGTTGGTAGCACACCCAGTTCTGTAATATTTGGATTTCCGTTTATGATACCCATTTGCTTTCAAAAAAACCGGCGTTCTGGGTTTGTAGGGAGACCGAGGTTCGATTCCTTGAGAGGGCATAACAGACTTTTTTTTCTCTTCTTTTTGTTTTTTTTTTATTTCTTGCTCCCTCCTTCTTCAGTTTTCCCCTGTTTGGTTTTTTTTTCTTTTTTCTTTTCTTTCGATTGCGCGCTGATCGTCGTGTTGGACGGTTTTGGCCTTCGAGGTAGCTGGCGCAATGGCAACAACATCGAAAAACACACACACACACACACACACACACACGAACTGGTATCGGATCCCATACTTTAAAGAGTTCGGTCATACTCATCAGGCAGCTATGCTACATAGTCGTTCGAGATATTCGACTTTGGGCAACTGAGTTCTAGGAGGGCAATTGCAGCAGCACTTGAAGTCGAAGGTATAATAGAACGGGAGTCGTTTTAGAGAATAGTAGTCCACCAGGGTTCCAGGAAGATCTAGGGAGTACGGCTTGCCAAGTTTGACTGCTGTGACTAGGAGATCTCTTCACCGGCGGTCGATAGGGAGAGGGTTTGCAGGCGGTCGGGAGAACTATTACCAGTAGTGGCCTTCGGGAGAATAACTACCAGTGATGACCGAAAGAAATCTCACCAACGGTCTGAAGAAATCTCACATATCCGTAAAGTCATATTCTTCGCGACTGGCTAGGAACAAATAGGGGAATGACAAATGAACGGCTCCTCAATTGCAAGTGCACGACCTGCAACTAACGACTGAAATTGCAGAACTTAGGAATACAAGCAGGAGATCCATTCTACGCCTGAAGCTAGAGGGGTAGGCAAACCACAGGTCAAAATACACAGCATGACTACAGACCCCATCCCATCCCCTGAAAACTGCCAGGACTCGAACACGAGCTTACATCAATCAAGACTTCAAAGCTTAGGATTCTTCTCGTGTCCGATTACCAAGTATTGTAGTCATGTCTGCATATATAGATAAATTGTGGCTGTGGCTATCGTTGTTACTGGATGGTACCTATCCTTTCCTTTTTCTTCTATTCACAAACCAATTACCTGGGTGCATCAGCCTTCCCTACTGAATTGTACCTTAGAATGGACAGCAGCCATTTGAAACTGGACTTCCCGCTTGTCAGGCGAAACATTGGGCATGAACAAAGTTTGTCATGTTACCGAAACCACCAGTTGACCTAGGGATTGGAAAGATTAGAAGCGCCACTATCGATTTTCTCATCATTGGATACTTACGGAACCTGTAATACCTTCACCGACACCTTTGATGCTGTGCCACCAGCCGTTGGGGATGAATAAGCCGTCTCCCCGGTCCAATTGGACTTCATATCCTAATCCCGGGGAGATATCCTCACCTGCCTTATCTCCCCACACCTCATTCTCCAGAAGCTCTTTTTCTCGTCCTTCCATCATTTCATCACCCCGAAATATGGCAGAAGCGTTCGCACCGGCCTCTTTTTGCACACGCCTGAAGATGTCTGAACCTACGCTAGGCTCGAAAATTCTCACAATCTTCTTTCCTACCAGCTGAACAAAGAGGTTTGGATTGGGGTCACGATGGAGAGGTGTATATGTGGGTGCTAGGCCGATCCAAAGATTTGTGTCATAGATATCTCCTCTTCCAGTATGAGCCACATATGTTGGCACTGGAAAGTCTTCCTTTAGACGCTGTGGCAGGTCGGACACAGGGGCCTGGGCAAGATACAGACGATCGGCAGTGCTTGACGTCGCATGTTGTACCCATTCCACAAACATGCTCAGTGGAGCATGGAATCGCCGAAAATTGCCCGCACTGCTGGTCAGTTCCAGCGGGACAATGATCTCGTCGGGTCCAAGAAGATGTGTCCGATCGAGCGTGAATCCAGAGGAGCTCCCCGGCCTATCATCCTTGAGCCGGAACCAGTGGTTCAGGGCTGGTAGATCCACAAACTCTCCTCTGGGGAAGATCGCGGGCAGGCCTGGACTGAAGAAATGCTGCCTGAAGCATTCGACGGTCGCATCGCTCAAGATTTGAACTGGTGTAAATGCTGCACCACGAGCAATGCTGCTGACGCTCATAGGCAACGATGTTGCCCCGTTGTAGACCGAAATCAAGAGCTCGTACTCCGTAGAAGGGGCTCCGTGTTGGTCGGTTGCACACGAATTGTTTGTGGCGCAGAACCCCCACTTGGCAAGGAAGGATTTCAGCCTCAGACCGTCGAGGCGCACACAAACCCTGAATCGACTACATGCCGCAACCTCGAATCATACGCGCCGTACTTTGATATCTCAGCATCTCCAAGTGTAAGTGTATTCCTTGGGGCTGTAGGAGTGATGCGATTTTGAGAACACAATTTTTTATCCACGCTCTAGAGGTGGTCTGCATTCTTTCCCAAACGGGTAATCTGGTGGATTCGCCTGTGCCTTTTGCACTTGCACAGTGCACTAACTCTCTCGCGCCGCCTAGTTCTCATCGACCGCTTGGAGTTAGTGTGGTATTTCAATCTGAGTTCAAGCTATCTCATCGATGGTGCCCTTATGAACCAACCTCCCCCGAGGGCTTCTCCTGTCGGTCATCTGCCTGTGTCGTCATTGGCATTTGGCGGCCGTCAGCAACTCTTATACCCTGAAGCCTCCACCTCAACGACGACATCTGTCTCGCCAGTAATTAAAGCTAGTGCTGTGGGGTTGCGTGGAGACCAACCTGATAGACTCGTTGTGGAGCAACCCGCGAGTTGTGGGATAGAGCGTACGGCAACAGTGGAGAGACACACAGCGAGCGAGGAGCAGGGTGTACCTATTCCCGGAAGGTCCCACAACAACCTCTGGAAAGATCAAAAAGGTTTACCGTATCGTGAGAATCGCGGGGCGTTTGCAGGGCCGAGCTTTGGGGAGCTATACGAGAATAGATTCGGCCCACCTTCTCCTGTAGCTTTTGGAGAGGAAGCAGAGGGTCTTCGGAAACTGAGTGAGTTCTCAGAAATTTTGCATATCGCGCAGCACTCTGCTTGTTTTTGGGTCACGATTGGGTAGGTGACCCTTGAAATGGGTTTGCGTTGTGGCTCTTGAATTCACTAGAATGATTTGGAACGTTTCAATGCTGCTTTGATACGTGGTGGCAGTTCAAATTATTTTTTCTTCTTCTTCTTGCGTTCGTCGCTAACAGGGCAATATTCACAGATTCTCCCTTCCGTCCCCACCCAGTTGGCGGTTTAAAGTCATCATTAACCGTCCAGCAATCTAATACCTTCCCCATCACACACACCGCAGATCTCCAGCTTGTACAAAGCGGCATCTTAAAACCAGGCCCTACTGCTCTCGACTCTTCCTCTTGCTCTGAAGGAAATTGCAGCGAATCTGCAACTCAAACCAGATCCCGAAATTCTTCTTTGAAAGTCGGCAGTCTGGCTGAAGATCAAGAGGAAACGCTTACTTACTCGGACGAAGCGATGTCGTCTTCTTCCCCATCCCCTGACTCTTGGATCACATCATTTTGCGCCCTTCTCGGTCACGAATACTTCGCAGAGGTGTCAGAGGACTTTATCGAAGATGACTTCAATCTGACGGGGCTACAATCACAAGTGTCAATGTACAAAGAGGCACTGGAGATGATTCTCGATGTGGAACCTGAGGATGACGAGGAGGAGGAGGAGGAGGAGGAAGAGGATGATGATGATGATGAAATAGAGAAACCGCCTGGATACCGGCGGGCTGGAGATAGGAGACACATGCGAGTTGCAAGCGATTTGAGCGTGATCGAGAGCTCAGCGGAACTGCTTTACGGCTTGATCCATCAACGATATATTACTTCACGGCCAGGGATACAGCAGATGGCGGAGAAGTACGAACTTGCACATTTTGGCGCATGTCCTCGCGTCTTTTGCAACGGCTGCAAGGTGTTGCCTGTGGGTTATAGCGATACTCCTGGTCTAGATACAGTGAAGCTGTTCTGTCCAAGTTGTTTAGACATCTATACGCCTCCCAACAGTAGATTTCAGTCAGTAGACGGGGCATTCTTCGGCACCACGTTCGGCTGCCTTTTCTTTATGACATTTCCTGAACTTGAAGTTGGCGTTAAAGCGGACAACATGAATGGCCTTACTGGCACGTATTTCCATATCAGCAATGCCTTTTTTTTTTGCTATATTCTAACAACGTTTCAGGGTCTACCGTTCCTGATCCTCCGCTTAATCAACCAACGACCATCAACGGCACAACTCCAGCGAATCTAGCACCAGGCCTCGGACTAGGTAGAATCTACGAACCCCGAATATACGGTTTCCGCGTTTCAGAGAGAGCAAGGTCAGGACCGAGGATGAAGTGGCTTCGAATGAGACCTACAGATGCGACTGAGTTGGATGAGAGCAAGAAATACCACGAGGCCCATGATGACGCTGTAGGCAATGACCAGAGTCCTTCGGTTCCGGTACCCAGGAGGAAAAAGGCTCCAGTGAGGAGGCGGAGACAAGTTGTCAGTGGAGGAGGTGGAAGTCCAATGGACACGAATGGAGGCGGCGGAGAAGTAGGTTGATGTCTTGTGCAGCGAGGCGACATGCTGAAGTGATTTTCTCTCTTTTTTTCATTCATCTGTTTTCTTCCCTGTTTTAGAGGGAGGTCAATCCGGTGTCATTTTCTTTCTTGCCCTGTCTCTCTCCTGCATTTTCGCCTTCCACCATCACCATCAGACGTTAATCCCTTCATGTTTGAGAGAATATGGAAAAAAATATGCCCTTTCACGCGATCACTCGGTTGAACGCGCCGTTTGTGAGATATGAAGAACTTGAAAAACGATTCTGGTGGAAAAAATTTGAATTTTCGTGCTGACGGCGTTTCAATATTCGTGGTAAGAAGTAAAAAGACTCTGTTTTTTTTATTTCCAATCCGAAAGATAGGCGAGATGAGGTGCTACTACTGGCTTGAGAACAGAATTTCGAGAACTTCATCGAGTCAGAAACGAGATTGGGGATGGACATCTGGAACAGAGGCCGTAACACGTATCATCCATCCACCTCCCGCCCACCTAACAGCAACACAACTTGGCAATCGATTTTGCCTCCACCACGGCACTGACTTGTCCTTCCGTCATGCATGAAACATGCACACGATTTGACCCGGAGAACTGTTCCCTCAAGACGGACGGAGGCGAACAACTCGCTTCCGGTATAGGCTATAGTTGCATGAAGGAACCTTACTGCATCCGACTTCTCATTTGGGTTTCCCGGTGCCAAGACTTAGAGATGGCAGGGACGAACGGGCATAGAGAGAGGAAATTCGAAGGAATGGGAAAGGAAGGGAAGGGAAGAACCCGTTGTCATCACAGAGCATGCTTGCTAGCAACCCTTTCTTTACAAACGCCATCATCCCCTTTCTGTTTTTTTTTTTTTTTTTTTCAGCAGACACCCTCCTCTTTTCTCTCTGAAACGCCACCGGTCATGTGCGAGGTTGGCCAGGTGAGTAGCGCTGATGGCGACGATGAAGAACGAGCAGGCACCCCCACCCTAGAACCAAGAACCTGTGGATGGCGGGAGTATCTGGTCGGGTAGATGGATGGATGATGGGCTCTGGTGATTTGATTTGTTGGGAGTTTCCCCGCTGGACCCCCAAATACTTACGTGATGGCTTGAAGGGGATGTTTGAGGGAGGAGAAGGGGTGAGTTGTTGGTGTTTGTCGATGTATGGGTGGAATGAGTGGAATGCAGTCAAATGATGGATGATTGACGGGGTTGTTGTTCACTGAAACCGGTTTGTGGGGGGAATCAAACTGTATTTTCCTTTTTTCTTTTTTTTTTGGGTGGGGGAGGTTCTAGAATGAGAGCGGAAGGGAGAGACGAATGTCCCTCATGTGATGAACGAAAAGATGATGGGGTCATTTAAGGAATTTCTGATATGTGCTACAGAAAAGTTGTTTGTTTTTGCCCGCCTAGAAAGGCAGGGCTGTTTTTTTTTTTGGGTGGGGGAGGTTCTAGAATGAGAGCGGAAGGGAGAGACGAATGTCCCTCATGTGATGAAC
>JAJDMY020000682.1:0-18312 GCA_022345705.2 Sabuloglossum arenarium | reverse complement strand
AAGACCAGATACTAGATCTCGGCCACGCACTTCGATTTCCATATACTCAGTCTCAATTGCAGAACCAAGTTCAAGCTTCACAGTCTCTGCAGTTCGTTCTCCAACCAGCAACTTGAATTCATCACGCAAATAATCAACCACTCTGGCGTCAAAATGATCTCCTGCAACGCGCAGGTTCAACGAGCGAACAACACCTCCTAATGCAATCAATGCAATGTCAGTTGTTCCGCCTCCGATATCTACGATGAATGAAGCTTCAGATGAAAGGACGGGCAGACGAATACCAATAGCAGCAGCCATTGCTTCTTCAACCAAGTGCACCTCGCGCGCTCCTGCATCAATACCTGCATCATAGACTGCACGCATTTCAACGTTAGTGATTCCAGAAGGAACACCAATCACGACTCGGGGACGGAAAAACTTCTTTGAAAGCTTTTCAACTTTGCGAATGAAGTATGCAAGCATTTCTTCTGCCATTTCAAAATCAGAAACAACCCCTTCAGACAAAGGACGAATGATCTTGATGTGTTCAGGAGTCTTCCCCCACATCTGCTTTGCTTCTCTTCCAATGGCAACGATCTGATTCGTCTTTTGGTTCACCGCAACAATACTTGGCTCGTTAATAACAATACCATGTCCTTTTACATACACAAGCGTGTTAGCAGTACCGAGGTCGATACCGATATCATTTGAAAAGCGTTGATAGAAATTTTTGAACATATTATGCAGCAAGCAGATTGATCAATGCTTCAACAGAAAGAATTGTTGATTCACTTGAGTCACGCTTCTTGTATTCAACTCCTCCCTGCGCAAGACTGCGTTCTGAAACAACAATGCGGTGTGGGATGCCGATAAGGTCTGCGTCTGCGAACTTTTCTCCTGCAGTTACACCAACACGATCATCAAACAATACTTCTATATTGTTCTTTAGAAGTGCACTGTAAATTTCTTCAGCCTGTTCAGCACTGTTTCCTAGAGACAACAGATGTACCTTGAACGGAGCTACGCTTTCAGGCCATACAATTCCCTTTTCATCTGAAAGCACTTCAACGATAGTTCCCATTAAGCGAGTTATCCCGATTCCATATGAGCCCATGAATACAGGCACTTCTGTACCTTCTGCTGTTTTGTATGTTAATTGAAACGGTTCAGAAAACTTAAAGCCAAGAGAGAAAATGTTCCCCACTTCAATTGCCTTCTTTTCAATCAAGCTATCTCTGTTGATGCCGAGTTCTGCAAGCACATCATCAGTTAATACTTCCTTGTTGATCGCAATGCCTTTTGCTTCATCGATGTATATAAGGTCTTCACCTGCTTCAGACACTGTCTGGAATTCGTGTGAATACTTTGAGAATGTTCCTCCTGATGCAAAGGTCATGTATGTATATGCACCGAGTCCAACGCGATCATACACGTTAGTGTATGCCTGCTTTGCCTTTTCATAGAATGCATCATGCTGTTCTTGATCAGCAGAGAATGAATACAATGCCTTCCAATAGAATTCACGGCCTCGCATGATACCGGACTTGCTGCGTGTTTCATTGCGGAAGATAGTTTTAAAATCGTATGGATACAAAGGAAGATCCTTGTATGAACTTACAAAGTTCTTCACAATGTTTGAGTATGCTTCTTCGTTAGTGAATGAAAGACCAACTTCTGTGCCATTCTTCAATGTTGTCTTAAACCAGTTATCAACGATTTCATCGTCCCAACGGTTTGTCTTCTCCCATACTTCCTTAGACTGAAGTGCTGAAGTCTTCATCTGAATACCGCCAATGGCATCCATTTCTTCCTTCACAATCTTTATCACCTTTTCCATCACCTTGTATCCCAATGGCAATATTGAATACACCCCTGCCATTTCCTTATAAATATAGCCGGCGCGAATCAAAAGTTGTGCATTCTTCGATACTTCATCTGCTGGGTTGTCCTTGCTGGTTTTGGTGAAAAGCTGTGTTTGTCTCATAAATCACTTATATAATCGCATAAAATGGGAAATAAAAAAAGCCTCAATAGAGAGGCTTTTACCGAGCACAGTTTCCTTACTTATTGCTGTTATACACATCATCACTGAACGTTGTATGCCTGTGATTGATCTTTATATCAATATGCAAGTTGATACATCCTAACAATCCCCATGCCCAGCGAAAATCTCTCGTCCACCAGTACATGCCGATGACGGTGAGGCAAATAACTATAACAATCCAAACATTTGGATGGTTACCAATTTTTAAAGAAGAGTTCTTTTCCATTTCTTTTTTAATTTAAGCAATTTATATACTAATTACATACAGAGTCAATAAAAGTCTTTGATCTAGATCAAAGACTTGTTTTTAAAACTTCCATTCCAAAGAAATAAATACTGTTCCTTTATCATGAAGCTTGGTTTCTGCTTCAAAGGCATGACAATTCCAGTGCAATGCTTCCCATTCCAGAGACACAGCATACATGGTTCCTTTCGGCACCATGATATGTGCAATGTACTTCTTTTTTCTTTGCAATTTAAAATTAAAATGTGCAACGCCAAGTTCAGGCTGGATGAGCAGGATGCGAAATAGCAACCAGAAACTTTCAGCCATTGGCAATGAAGCATCAGCTTCAAAATCAACTCTTTTGTCAGACATGTCTTCTGGCAAAACATACTCAGAGACTTTATAGTCGGTGAGGTTGAAGGGTACAGGAAAACTTGTAAAAGGATTCATAACCTTTTTAACAAAATCTTTTGTATACCTGTACCCCTTTCTATTGGCGGAAATAAACTCCTTAACAAGGAATTCTTCCTCAATTTTTTGTTGTGCAATTGCGCTCATTGTTAATGCTTTTTGTTTGATTCTAAAATACAACTTTTTATAGTATTTGTCAATAAAAAAATGCCTCTAAATATTCCTATTTAGAGGCATCATGTTTACTATTTTGTCTCTTCAAAATCGTCCTTATCTTTCTTTTTAACAAATTTAACAATATCTTTCAGATACGCTAACGCAAAAAGCCCTAAGAATGACAATAGATCTTTCGTGACCCATAGAGCAAGGCCGACTGCTGCGCAAATAGCAATTCCAACGAATGCTGCTGCAATATAAGGTCCGTTATTTTTCATAATTTCTTTGTTTTTAAGTTTGATTTTAAAATAGCACATTTTATACTAAATGTCAACCCCCTCCCCTTGTCAAAACCCCTTATAAATGATATATTTCTGGCTCATCTTTTGATGAAATTATTCAGTAATTAAGGTCGGGTTCATCCCTTCCTGCTACAGATTTGTTATGAAAACTATAGACCCTAAAGTCCTCATGGAGGCAGGTGTCCACTATGGATACTCACGTACTCGTCGCCACCCTACTGTTACCAAGTTTATCTACGGTACAAAGGACAAGGTAGACATTATCGACCTTGAGAAAACTATTCCTCAGATCGAAGCTGCTGCTAACTTCCTTAAGGGACTAGCTGCATCTGGAAAGACTGTGCTGTTCGTTGGTGTTAAGCCAGAATCTCGCAATGCAATCCATGAAATCACAGGTTCACTTCACCAGCCATTCGTTACAGAACGTTGGATCGGTGGAATCCTTACTAACTTCACTGAAATCAAGCGCCGTATCAACAAGCTTGAAGACATGAAGGAAAAGACTGCTTCTGGCGAACTTGCTAAGTTCACTAAGAAGGAACAGCTTTTGCTTACTCGTGAGATGGAACGCTTGAACAAGTACTTCAGCGGCCTTATCGGCATGAACAAGCTTCCTGATGCGTTGGTTATCATCGACTCAAAGAAGGAACACATTGCCGTTGCTGAAGCTCGCAAGAGCAACATCCCGATGATCACTATCGGAAACACTGACTGTTCTATCCGTGCTATTGAATACCCTATCATTGCTAATGATAGTTCTGCTTCATCTATTGCAGCAATTCTTGGTATACTGAAAGACGCCTTTCAGCAATAATTAAAAACCTAACTCTAAATCTATTATGATCACTACAGAACAAGTAAAAGAACTTCGTGATAAGACTGGTGTCTCTGTTATGCAATGCCGCAAGGCCCTTGAAGAAGCTAATGGTGACATGGAAAAAGCTATCATCATCCTTCAGAAGAAAGGTGGCGAAGCTGCACAAAAGAAAGCTGATCGTTCAGCTGCTGACGGTGTTGTAGTAATGCGCACAGACGGCAAGCGTGTGATCACCCTTGTACTGAACTGTGAGACTGACTTCGTTGCTCGTAATGAAGATTTCGTAGAGCTTGCGAACAAGTTGGTAGACTTTGCATGGGATAACGGCGTAGCTGCTCTTGAAGAAGCAACTGCCGCTACCATGATCAGTGACCTTGTATTGAAGATCGGAGAAAACATCCACATCGGCGGCGTTGAAGAATTGAGTGGAGACGTGGTAAACGGCTACAAGCACTTCGACAACAAGTCTGCTGCTGTTGTAACAATGACAGGAGGAACTCCTGAAGTTGCTAAGGACATTGCTATGCACGTTGCTGCAATGAAGCCTTCATTCCTCAGCAAGGATGAAATCACTCCAGAAAACGTAGAAAAGGTAAAGGCTGTTATGGAAGCTGAAGTAGCTGCCTCAGACAAGCCTCAGGAAATCAAAGACAAGATGCTTGAAGGAAAGATTAACGGATTCTTTGCTGAACAGACATTGCTTGATCAGCCGTTCTTCAAGGCTCCTGAAAAGACTATTGCACAGTACGCTAAGGACAACGGTGCAACAGTGCAGAAGTTCGTATTGTATACAGTAGGCGCATAATGATCCTCGCTCTTGGTATCATCTTCATAGTGCTCGTGCTAGCGCTCTGGATCAGTGCCATGCTCCTTTGGTGGCGCAGTGAACAAGAGAAGCCGATCAAGACGGTGAAGCAAGGCGATGTTATCCATTCATGGAACAAAGCCACTCGTCTTGCTCGCAGAAGCTGGTATGGCAGTCTGCGATACAGCAAGCAAGCAAGACTGTGGGGAAATAAGAAAGTGCGCACTGCTGTAGTTACCTTCTTCCCTAAAGCCAAGCCTGCCTTTGTACAACAAGACATGCTGACCGGCCTCGAACACGGACCATCATCATACTTCCTGGCGCATCTCTCTAAAAAACAAATCGCCAAGAAGGCTCGTAAACCTCGCATTACCGTAGTTCGCAAATCAAAGAAAGACCCTGAAACTGAACCACTTCCTGAAGAGGAGCATCAGTTGTCAGAATAAAAAAAATCTGATATCCTAGTCGTACTCCTCACTAGGATATCCCTGCCGGATTAGCTCAGTTGGTAGAGCAACGCTTTTGTAAAGCGAAGGTCGTCAGTTCAAGTCTGACATCCGGCTCCAAGTAAAAAACACACATCGGAAACGATGTGTGTTTTGCTTTTGTACTCAGACCTTGAATGTGAACACCCAACGGAAATAATCCCTGGCACGGATGTAGCGCTTGAACCAGTAGAGAAACTTGACCGCGACGTCATACGGAATGAAAATCAAGCTGCTTTTAGTCCAGAGCTGTGTCGAACTCATGTCATATGGGATATATGGATATAT
Source organism: Sabuloglossum arenarium (assembly GCA_022345705.2). Lineage (NCBI taxonomy): Eukaryota > Fungi > Ascomycota > Geoglossomycetes > Geoglossales > Geoglossaceae > Sabuloglossum > Sabuloglossum arenarium. Next base: position 12,796 of record JAJDMY020000682.1, on the reverse strand, counting down.
CTTCGGCTTGAGGTCACTGATGGCGATACCAAGATTCTTAGCTGTTAATAAACAGCGTAGCTGATGATCTTCATGCGCATTAATCAATGCCTCAGTGTATCCATGCTCTTCCATTAGCTTCTTGGCGGTAAGCAATACGTCATGCGTATCAATGTAGTGCTTCCCTTCAGGAATGGAGATTTTGTAATGAGGGATATCGAAACAATTCTTCATTATTTCAACATCTTCATACACTTCCCATTGTTCAATACTTCCTTCGATTTCAGGATAAGCGAGATGATAGTCGAGCACTTTAAACGCAAGGGCTTCATTCGATTTTCCATGTTTGCCGTCATGCGCGTCTCCAAAAGCTAATGTAATTAAACAAACTTTCTTTTTCATATAAAGGTATTTTCTTTCACAATACTACTTTTTTATTAAAAGTCAATAAAAAATACCCATATCATTTAAAATGATATGGGTATTGGGTTAGCGTGCTTTTTTAAGTAGATCTGCAGCAAAACTTAATAGCTCCTCGATAGGCCGAAGCTTTTGATAGCACTCAAGCTCTTCTTTCGCTTTGGTTAACTTTTCCAAAAGCTCAGACTGATCACCTGTTGTCGGGTCGAGTGTTGCCAGGTATTCTATACCTTGAATTGCTTTATGAAATAAAGAAATTTTATCCATAAGGCTGATCCTCTCATCGCGCTGGTTAACTTCATATTTCTCCAAAATAAATGAAGTTGCTTCAATCAATTGTTTAGTTTGATTGGTATATCTTTCCAATAGAGAGGTGTGATAATCAATCATAACCGGAGTCCTGTCTGCGACAGGAGCATCTTCAATTACATTTGACCAATTAATTACTTCTTTCCTAAAGGCTTCAACATTTTTGGAGCTAATTTGAGCAGTTTCCATTTCTTATATTGTTTAGTGTTTGCGATACGTTGGTTATCTCAATACCCATAAGGTGCTCAGATAACCAACGTACAACACTTCAAAGAACTATATAAATAGTATCACAAATTAGACAAAAAGTCAATAGCTACCGCTTCTTTCCCACCTTTCTCTTGATTTCAAACAGTTCCTGAAAGGCACTGATAAATGCCCCTCCTTTCACCGACGATTCCCCTATTTCCTGCCATATAACAGGCACTTCCTTGAGCCTATACCCTTCTCTGCGAGCCAATGCCAGCACTTCCATATCAAAGCCCCATCCTTCTGTTTGGAGGTCTGTAAAGAGCGTTTTGGCTGCTTCTGCAGTGAATGCCTTGAAGCCACACTGTGTGTCTTTGATACCAGGCAACAATACTGCCTGAACAAGCAAATTAGACACCTTGCCTAGAACATCTCGATACCACACACGACTGCTCTGCGCTCCTGACACATACCGAGATCCAAAGACAACAGCATATCCTTCATCAAAGAATTTCCAGAACAGCTCTATCTGCGAAATAGCAACAGCATTGTCTGCATCCATGTACACAATGTATTCTCCTTGTGCAGCCAATACTCCTGCATTAACAGCCTTCCCTTTTGTTCCGCCGTGTGCGCGTGACAAGGGTATGTCGATAACTTTTAGATTCAGTCGATCTGCAAATTGTTCTGCAACTGCACGAGTGTCATCTGTTGTATTGTTTTCAACAACGATAACTTCAAAGTCATACGAAACAGTCTTCGAAAAATACACGATGGACTCAAGTGTCGCACCGATGCGTTTGGCTTCGTTATATGCAGGGATGACGATAGAAAGCTTCATACTAGTGTTGGAGTTGATAGATCGACAATACACACTGCGACGGTGTCGTTGTTGAAAACACATCGATGTCTTTTGTTGCCAATGTCTTCAACAGAAGCTCCTTGTCATCCTTGCAGCGTGCATTGTCTGCACAGCCAGTCTCGAGGTTGCAGCTGTTCAATACCATGAAATCTGCCTTGTCATGGAGATTGGTATATGCCATGTATGCATCATTCCAGTCTGAATACAGATTGCGCACCAATGTTGCATCGGTATACGCAAAGAGTGCAGGACTGGTGGTTAAGACACGAGCACCAGCAGGTGCCTTTGAAAGATAGGTATCAAAATCATGCAGCTGTTTGTTGTCTGCACTTATCGGAGGATGCACGATCAACGGCGCACTGATCATAAATCCAACAACCAATACCAAGCCGAAGAATGTTAGCTGCGGAAGATTGAAGTGTTCTAATATATAGACAATGCCGATAGCAGCAAGGATAGAAACATAGGGCAAGAAGGAAAGCATGTATCGCGCTTCTTTGTGTGACTGATGGGTGAAGTATCCAGCAACAATAACAACAGCTGTTGAAAGCACAACAATACCAACAGAACGATACTTCTTGTTATACAAGCGAGCTATAGGAAACAGTGCCAGCACATACAATGCATTCTGCTTCAACAACTCAAGCCCATAGAACCACCATTCTTTCTGATACAAACTTGGATATTGTTTTATCACCGCCGTGCCTTCAATAAATGGCAGGAATGCATTCTTATAAAACAACTGGTTGCAAATTAAATACGGAACAACGATCACGAAGAATCCTCCGGCGATAGTAAAGCCACGCTCGATAAGGCGTTCAGTGCGTACACCCCATTTCCCTTTCTCGTAGAATAACTTCGTAAAGATAGTGAGCATTGCAACAACCAATAGCAATCCTTGCGGAAAGCGGAACATGAATGCAAGAGCAACAACAATACCGGCAATAAAGTATTGTCTATTAGTATTTGCTTTGAATACTAAGTATAGAGAAAGAACAGCAAAGAATGTTGAACTGATATCAGTAACAGGAATGGCACTATAGTAGAAAAAGAATGAACTGACAGCGAGTAATGTTGCAGCAATAGCACCAGATGTTTTATATACTCGCTCTGCAAAGAGATAGACAACGACCAACAAGCCCGTACTGATGATCAAGCTCAATACTGTTCCAGCAGTATAGGGATTAAGTCCAATCTTCCAGAAGAACCCTAAGAGAATAGGCAATCCCACAGGACGAAGCAATTCCCAATTTCCTATAGTTCCATGAGAAAACAAATACTTCCCCATACCAACATAGACTGCCGCATCCCATGCAGGAGGAGCATTATGGTCAACAAGCAATACAACAATACGCAATACAACAAATGCTGTGAGGATCGTTAGAATCACCCAGTATTGTTTCAAAAACGTTGTAACAAGATTACGCAACCGCTTCATGATCTTTAAAGACAAAAAATTTATACCCAATAAAATTACAGAACATCCCTACCATCACACTTACCACCACACTGATGTTCCCTGCCAGGATTTCCTTGAGCGGAGTGAATACCAACAACAACTGAAATGCCCAGGTAGAGATAGCGCTGCTAATGATAAAGGTTGAGATAGTGATCAATGCAAAACGCCACCACACCCCTTTCTTTTGTTCTTGATGCTTGAAGGTAAAGCGGCTGTTGAAGAAGAAGCTGTTCAGCATTGCCGCAATGAATGCAATGGACTTGCAGAGGAAATATTCAAATGGTGTATCAATACCAATCACCAATACCGCCAACAGATTGAATACTGCAAAATCAATTCCTGTATTCAACAGCCCCACAGCAATAAAGCGGAGCGTCTGTCCTAGCATTGCCTTGGTGAGCTTCTTCATAATTAATTAGCAGTAGTTTGCTTCTTAGTTGTAGCTTTGGTAGTTGTTGTAGTTGCTGCCTTTGGTGGATTTACCATACTTGCTGGCAGCTGCTTCTTCACATCTTCAACTGACATGAATCCATTTTCTGTCTTGCCATCAATCACCAGTGACGGAAGCTTGTCTGAGATTTTATAAATTGTTAACAATGCGCGCACTGTTGAACTATCAAGCCCTGCATCAAATGAATAGATGCGAATGTCTGGATACTGCTGGTGCAATGTATCAAGTACGTAGCCCTGCTTTACGCAGTCCTGACAGACGTCTTGGTTCTTGTAGAAGTAGAGTATGGTAACAGTGTTCTGTTTGCAGCGTTCGCTAATGCGCTTGGTTAGCAGAAAGTCCTTCACCTCAAGAATACTGTATTGCTGTTTCAACAATGTCAGTTCTGTCTGATCACTAAAGTTCTGCTCGCCATAGGTAATCTTGTCAGCAAGATCAGAGATCTCTCCTGCAAGATAGTTGTTGCCAACATCCTGACACGACAATTCCTGCAACAAGTCGAATTGAGTTTCTGATGACAGAATGTCTGTTGTCACCTGATTCTGTACTTCCTTGATTTCAGCAATCTTGCGATTGTTTAAATACTGACTAGCGAAGAACGCAACAGCAAAAAGCGCAGAGGTGATAAGTAGCGCAATAAAATATTTTCTAAATCCTTTCATAGGTTATCGCCATGCTGGCTGGCCACGTCTAGCAATTGTATTCCATACAGCCTTCAAAAGCCAGAACGGTGCGATAACACTGTAGATAAGCAGGTATGCAAGAATGTGCCAATCAAATCCTTTTCCTTGCTTGTTCAAGCGAGTACCCATAACAATAGAGAATAGCAATACGATATAGAGGAAGATAGTTACAAATGTCACCGTTTCTGTATTGATATAGAACCAATCAAACTGCACGTGTGGCACTACACCATGATTAAACCCAGCAATACTATACTGCGTAATCTTCTTGATGATAAAAAGAATTGCGTCATACACGAATACCAATGAAAGATACACAACGGCAATGATAGAAATGATTCCAGAAGGAAGTGTAAAGAATGAGAAGTTCAAATATTCTTTCTTGAACAACAAGCGACGATAGTCCATCGTGTTTTGAATAAACCCATAGATCCAACGCAAGCGCTGCTTGTACAACTTCTTCACCGTATCAGGAGAAGAGGTATACACGAATGCATTCACGCAGTGCTCAATCTGCAAATGGTTTTCCTGCATGCGATATGCAAGTTCCTGATCTTCAGTATTGTGCGCTTTTCTAAACTTCCCTATTTTCGCAAACATTGATTTGCGGAACAATGAAAATGGTCCAGGTGTTACGTGAATAGCACCAAGCAATGACAGCATCTTCTTGTTGTATGTACTCATGTTGTATTCAACGCGCTGTGCGAACTGCAGAATATTTTTCGGCTTATAGACGATAAGAGACGGAGTGATCGCCATAGCATTAGGATTTGCCTGGAACATGCCAATCATGCGACGCAGTGCGTCTGGCGCTACGAATGAGTCAGCATCAAGTCCTCCAATAATTTCTGCATCTGTATTGTCGATACCAAAGTTGATAGCGGTGTGCTTGCCTCCATTTTCTTTCTGGAAGATGCGTACGCGAGGGTGATCCTTGTATTGCAAAAGCTCCTGCCATGTTGTGTCAGTACTTCCATCATCAACAGCAATAACTTCCAGCCTGTCTTCTGGATAGTCCAACGCCAAAATGGACACAATGGTACCATGAACGGTCTTTTCTTCATTCCAACAAGGTACGATAATTGCCACCTTTGGAGGATTTATTAAATCTGGAAGAGGTTCGTTTTTGAACGTCTTGATCTTCTTGCGATGCTCAAAGTACGTCACCATCAAAAAGACCTGTACGTATAAGGCCAGAAATACGACCGTATACGTTAAAAATTCAGGAATCGTCATATATTTGTGCTCCTATCCTAGCATAAAGGGCTTGTTTTTTCTAGTTAGAAAGTACGATATACTTGTTGCATGGAACCACAAGAAACAACACCCAATAAACAGTCTACAAACATCGCTGCTGCCATTGTTACCAGTGCAGCAATGATCGCAATCGCCCTTATTATCATCCTGCACCCAGGTTCAAAGACAGACACTGCGCCAGCAGCGGCTGCAACCCCTGGAGCAACACAACAGCAAGCACCAAGCAGTCCAACCAGCATTCCTGCTGATATTGCAACTCTTCGTCCAAGCGATACTCCATACATCAGAGGAGACGCAAATGCAGCACAGGTATTGATCTTCGAATACTCTGATAGTGACTGTCCATTTTGTGTGAAGTTTCATCCGACACTAGAACAAGTGACTAAAGAGTACGGAGGAAAGGTAGCATGGGTATATCGTTTCTTCCCGCTTGAGTCTCTGCACCCTAATGCATACAACGAAGCGCTTGCGCTTGAGTGCGTTGGTCAATTAGGAGGCGCAAAGGCATTCAATCCATACCTTGATAGCCTCATTGGCATCACCCTTCAACCTGATGCCAAGAGCAATCAAATGCTCGGCACCATTGCAGCTCAGGAAGGTGTTGATATAACTAAGTTCAACACTTGTATCGCTGCAAAAAGCACTGATACTGCAGTACGCAACAGTGTGAACGAAGCACAGAAGATTGGTGCACTTGGTACCCCATTCAGTGTTATCGTAAACAAAGCAACAGGAAAACAGGTAATCATTCCAGGTGCATACCCACAAGCAGATGTAGAGAATGCAATTGATTCAGTATTGAAATAACTAGGAATAAGAAAAGCCCTCGTGAAAGCGAGGGCTTTTTTGTTTTAGTCTTTAATTAAGTAAGGAACATTTTCGTTAACAGAATACGTAATGAATTTGATAAATGCAGCAAGTGCCACTTCCCAATAATCGCCTGCATAACCAGTAGAAGGCATATCGAGATTTAAAAGCTCAGCAGTTTGTTCCAATGAAATAATAGAGGTATTATATCCCGCTTCAGCAGTATTAATCTGCATAATAAACGAAGCAAGCGGCGTATCTTGCCGAGGCATGATATAAAAATCAGCAGCAATGATATCCATATCACTTATATTTTCAGGCTTACTGAAGAAATCTCTGATTACTACTCCCTGCTCTGCACTCGTAAAGAAATGTGCACTTGAATCTTCAAATGTTTTAACTTCTAAAAGAAATTTAATCGGTGTTTTGCCATCATCTCTCATGAGAGTACCGACGTACTCAACTTTTTGCGCAAGATTCTTTAGTATTGTTTTAGCAATCTTATACTCAAGGTCTGAATATTTTTCCATTATTTCGTGTTTTAAGTTTCCCTCTTAATACCATATTTATAATAAAATGTCAAAAGCCCTGAGCACTGCTCAGGGCTTTTGTTCATACTTAATCGAAATAGTTTCGGAGACGCTGAATGCGGTCATTCTGGCGAAGCTTCTCATGAACCTTCGCTTCGATCTGACGGATACGTTCACGGGTCACACCGAATTCCTTTCCAACTTCTTCGAGGGTGTGCTGCACCCCATCGATGAGACCATAGCGCATTTCAAGAATACGCTTTTCCTTTGGAGAGAGTTCTTCCAACACTGCACGGATTGCATCCTGCAGCATACGGCGACTTGCCTCTTGGTCAGGACGAAGGATCTTGTCATCAGGAATAAATTCACCGAATGTAGACTTGTCTTCGTCGTCTCCAATTGGAGATTCCAATGAGCGAGTCTCTTGGTTTATCTGTTCGATAACATGAACTTTTTCAACTTCGATTCCCATTTCCATTGCAATTTCTTCCGGCATTGGATCGCGGCCCAGGTCTTGTGCCAAACGGCGCATTACCTGCTTATACTTTGAAATAGTTTCAACCATGTGCACAGGGATACGGATAGTACGAGACTGATCCGCAAGCGCACGAGTGATTGATTGTCTAATCCACCATGTTGCATAGGTTGAGAACTTGAAGCCTTTGGTATAGTCGAATTTCTCAACTGCTTTAAAGAGCCCAATATTCCCTTCCTGAATCAGGTCGATGAGTGTGAGGTCTGCTGTACGGTTCGCGTACTTCTTGGCGATTGATACCACCAAACGCAAGTTAGAACGAGCAAGCAAGTTCTTTGCTTCCAAGTCTCCAGCTGCGATGCGCTTTGCAAATTCTTTTTCCTGAGCAGCATTGATCAATGGATACTGACCAATGTCTTTCAAATACATCTGCACAGAACTGAAGCTGTGGCTGTCTTTCACATACTTTGAAAGATCTTCGGTGCTATCAATATCAAGCAAGTTTCCTCCTTCAAGGATATCAATGCCTGCTACGCTGAACTTTTCATACAGCTCATCAAGGAACATGATGTTGTTCTCGATGTCAGGAAATGTTTTCAAAATCTCGTCATAGGTGATGAAGCCGCGCTTCTTTCCCTTGCCGATCAACTCTTCAGACTTCACTTCAAGGTCTTTGAGTTTCTTTTCAGTATTGTTTTCGCGGCGAGGCGGAGTGCCTGCGTGGCGGATAGTGATTGGTTTAGGTTTTGCCTTAGTACTTTCTGCGACAACCTTTTTTGGCGCTGCTTTTTTAACAGGCGCTTTCTTAACGGCTTTAGTAACGGTTTTTTTTGTTGGAGCTTTTTTAACTGCACGCTTTGGTGCCACTGTTTTCGCTACCTTCTTTTTCGGCGCTGGTGCGCTCTTCTTTGCTACTTTCTTCGGTTGTGCTTTTACTGTTTTTTTATTTGGCATAAAGTTCTTTCGTATCATTATAGAAAAAGGGTGAAATGTCAATCCCACTTACGCGCCCATCATGGTGCATGACGACGCTGATGGAGTTTTTGGAGGAGACTGAGATACTGCAGTTCTCCCGCTTCATCTTTCTGTTGTTTTGCTTGAGTCATCTTCATCGAATACTCAAAGCGGAGCTGTTCGAGGAATTGGTTGATAAGGATAGATGACAATTCTTTGATAATGCCTTCAATCTCTTCTTCCGGGATTGCTGCATATTCTCGTTCGACGAGCGCGATGACATGATCGCGCTTCCCTTCCTCAAGTGCTGGCAAGACAAGCGCAGTTCCTTCAAACTGAAACTCATCAATCATTTTTTTGTGAACCAAAACTGATTCTATAGGAAAGAGTTCAACCAGCGCATGGAATCGTTCAAGATGGCTGACTGTTTGTTTTGTTGTTGCTGATAGCGGTGCAGAAGGAGCTGCAACTGCTGCTGTTTGTTCTGCAACAAAGCCATTGAAGTCATCGCCAACTTCCTTGGTACCGAGACTTGATTCTGCTGCAATGGTATTGAGATATACCTGGCGTTCGATTGCTGAAGGAACGCGCAGCAAGAATGGGAAGAGCTGTGTACGGAGTGCACTCTTCAGCTGGTGTGCAGAGGGAGACTTCTTCTGTATTTCATGCAATGTATGCGGAATGAAATGCTCTGCGTGTTTCAGTAACTCCTTCCAAGGCTCAGTATTCCCTTCTGCAATAAAGTCAGCAGGATCAACGCCTTCAGGCAATGCAACCACTTTTGGATTCATACCAAGAGACAATGCAACAAGCGCTGCACGCTCCATGGCTTTCTTTCCGGCGTTGTCGCCATCAAAGGCAAGAAATAAATTCTGCGTTAGGCGAGAGATAATAGAAAGCTGGGCACTCGCATCTCCAACAACAGTCTCCGACACTGCAGTTCCTGATGTGGCAACAGTGTTCTTGAATCCAGCCTGATGGCTAAGAATCAAATCCATCTGTCCTTCAACCAGAATCGCAAAGTTATGCTTCTTGATAGCTAGTTTTGCTTTGTCGAAACCAAACAAGACACGAGACTTGTGGAAGACTTCCGTTTCAGGACTGTTGAGATACTTTGGTCCTTCAGGAGTTTCTGGAAAGATTCTGCCAGAGAACGCAACAACACGTCCGCTGCTATCCATCAATGGAAACATAATGCGTCCGCGAAAGCGGTCGTAGTATCCCTTTTCTGTTTTCTTGATTAGTCCTGCACGCTCATAGAAGCCTGTCGCTTTTTCATCTAAAGCACTCGCGATAGTACGCCATTCGGTTGGCGCATAGCCAAGACGGAATTGCGCGATGGTGTCATCAGACACTCCTCGTTTCTTCAGATATGCCAAAGCATCAGGATGCTTTGCAAGGACTTCCTGATACTTCTTTGTTGCAGCCTCAAGCGCGTCATACACGCTGTCAGTTGGCTCTGCCTTTACATACTCCTTGCCCATGGCAATCCCTGCTCTGTCAGCAAGAACTTTCAGTGCACCTTTGAAATCCAATCCTTCGAATTGCTGCACAAAGGAGATCACATCTCCTTTTGCACCACAACCGAAACAATAGAAAAGACCGCGTTCCGGGGAAACCGAAAACGACGCAGTCTTTTCATTATGAAAGGGACACCGTGCCTTAAACTGAGTTCCAGACGGTTCCAACGTAATATACGTTGAGAGTACTTCGGCAATAGGCAATCGTTGTTTTATTTGTTCGATCAACCCGTTATCCATTCCCTGTTTGTTTTATATTATTCCTCGTCGTACTTAATATTGTTGATATCAAATGCGCTTCGTTCACGGAATCCAGTACCTGCAGGAATCAATCGTCCAACAGTTACGTTTTCCTTCAGACCACGGAGTGTGTCTGTTCCGCCCTTCACTGCGTTTGCAATCAATACGCGGTTTGTGTTCTGGAACGACGCAGCAGAGATCCAACTCTTCGCCTGCAATGCAGTCTGAGTGATACCCAAGATGATGAGTGTTCCCTTTGCTTCTGCCAATCCTTTCTCACGCATCTTTGCGTTTTCTTCCATCAATTCGATAGCTTCAATGATATCTCCAGGAGAGAATGAAGTGTCTCCAGCATCCTTCACCTTGCGGCGAGAGAACATCTGACGAACGATGATTTCCAAGTGCTTGCGGGCAATAGATGCACCCTGCAATTCATACACTTTGATGATTTCGCGAATGATGTAGTCTTCAGCAGCTTCACGACTTCCGAATTCATACACTTCATCAATGTTTGCAGAACCGTCTGTCAGCAATTCACCACCAACAACTTCCTGTCCAACCTTGATGATTGGCACACGTCGTGGCCCAAGAACGTATTCCATACTTTCTTTCTTAGCATCCTTACTGCTTGAAAGCACAACAATAGACTTTTCAGTTCCACTGTCCTTGATTTCAGAAACAGTACCAGCGTACTTGTTTACGATAGCAGGGTTCTTCACAGTACGACATTCGAAGACTTCTTCAACACGAGGAAGACCCTGAGTAATGTCGACACCGGCAAGACCTCCGGCGTGGAAGGTACGAAGTGTAAGCTGTGTACCAGGTTCACCAATCGCCTGAGCGGCAACGATACCAACTGATTCACCGCGATCCACCAAGTGGTTGCGACCAAGGTCGAGACCGTAACACTGACGACAGATACCGTAGATTGTCTTACACACCATAGGAGTACGTACGAATACTTCGAGTACGCCTTTAGCTTCAACGAGTGCTACGTCATCCTTGCCAAGCAAGTGTCCGCGCTTGAACAATGTTTCGCCTTCTGGGGTAACAATGTCTTTTGCAAGTACACGTCCGCGAATACTTTTCGCTAGAGGGATTTCAAATCCTGAAATCACTTCAGCAGTCATGCGCTTAGCGCCCTTAGTACCACAGTCTTCTTCGGTAATAACCACATCCTGCGCAACGTCAACGAGACGACGAGTCAAGTAACCAGCGCGAGCGGTGTTAAGCGCAGTGTCGGCTAGACCCTTACGAGAACCGTGAGTAGTAATGAAGTATTCAAGTGGAGAAAGTCCTTCCTTGAATGAAGGAATGATTGGGAAATCAATAGTTCGTCCAGTAGTGTTCTGAATCAACCCTTTCATACCAGCCATCTGAGTAACATTACTCATAGATCCGCGGGCACCAGAGATGATCATGTCATACACTGAGCCATGCTTTTCAAGCGTATCAGGCAAGATCTTTTCGATCTCGCTCTTCGCCTTGTTCCAGTTAGAAATAACCTTTTCATAGCGTTCGTCTTCAGAAAGCAATCCTTCTTCAAACTGAGAACGGATTTCTGCTTCAAGCTTTCGGTATCGAGCAACAATTTCTGGTTTTTCCTTAGGAACGATAACGTTATCAATACCCCAGGTCACCCCTGAGCGAGTTGCATACTTGTATCCGAAGTCTTTCACGCGGTCCAAGATAGGAGCAACGCGATCAACACCGTATTTAGCAATCAATGAATCAACAACAGCAGCCATCTTCTTTCCAGTCATATCTTCGTTCATGAATGGGAAGTCGCTCGGCAATACTGCATTGAACAATAGACGTCCGATTGTTGTTTCAAATGGCTTGCCACCGAATCCAGCATACTTGTCTTTCTGCGTACCAAGTACGAACACCTTTGCGCGCAATGATACAGCATCGAAGTCGTTTGAGGTGATCGCTTCGTTAGGACTAGCAAAGTACATGCCTTCGCCTTTTTCCCCTTCGATAGCAGTAGTCATCCAGTAACAACCAAGCACGATGTCCAACATTTTTGACGACACGATTGAATCCCCGTTCTGAGGCTTCAAGATGTTCTTGTCAGCAGCAATCAATGTTGCAGCTTCATGCTGAGCAGCTTCTGAAAGTGGAAGGTACAGACCCATCTGGTCACCGTCGAAGTCGGCGTTGAACGCAGGACAAACGAGTGGGTGCACTTTCAATGCATTTCCTTCAACAAGGATAGGCATGAAAGCCTGAATACCAAGACGGTGCAAAGTAGGAGCACGGTTAAGCATCACGTACTTGCCCTTAATCACTTCTTCAAGAATAGCCCATACTTCTGGAATACCATCTTCGATCAACTTGTTTGCACCACGAATATTGTATGCAAGTTCCTGTTCGATGATCTTTGAGATCACGAATGGACGGAAGATTTCCAATGCCATGTGCTTTGGAACTCCACACTGGTTAAGACGAAGTGTAGGACCAACAACAATAACTGAACGCGCTGAGTAGTCTACGCGCTTTCCGAGCAAGTTCTGACGGAACAACCCTTGTTTTGACTTAAGGTTGTCTGAAAGAGACTTCAATGCACGACGCTGTGCCTGACTCATTGCAGGACTGTCCTGTCCAGCAATTGAGTTGTCGATCAATGCGTCAACAGCTTCCTGCAAGATACGCTTTTCG